>JAVQJL010091446.1:0-17318 GCA_036024295.1 Nannoperca obscura
CTTTGTGCAACAACTAAAAGAGAAGAACTGGAGGATCTGAGGAGCCTTTCTGGTTTATAAACCACAAGCATGTCTGAGAGGTAGTCTGGTGCCAGATCATGTAGTGCTTTATAAACTAAAAAAATAATATAAAAATCAACATGAAAAGGAACAGATTATGTGCTTCCTGATGACACTGCCCATTGGTAACATACAATTTAAAAAGTAACGGTCTTAAAATTGATCCTTGAGGTACCCCACAGGTAACCTCATAGTGTTTGGATGAGTGGTCATCTACAGATACAAAATATTTTCTTCCATTAAGGTATGAGGTAAACCAGTTAAAAGCAATTCCAGACAGGCCAACATGCTCACTTAATCTATCTAAAAGGATCTAGTGGTCTACAGTATTAAAGGCAGCACTCAGGTCAAGTAACACCAGAACTGAAGGCTTGTTTCTGTCAAGATTTGTTCTGATATCATTTAATACTTTTAGCAGGGCTGTTTCTGTGCAGTGATGTGTCCTATAACCTGATTGGAACATTTCTAATTTAGTGATTCATATTTAGAAGTTAATATTTGACTTTAGTTTGTAACTGATTTCAATAAGGAACTGATTACAATACTACACTTTTACCCACTTTAAGATCCAATACTTTATTGCCATTTAAACAATAGAAATTTGTTTGGGTGAGCTCACATCATACAAAAACAAAGTAACTTTGCAAACAAAGAAAAAAGCTATTGCATTTAAGGAACGTGCTGCAGTAAAATGGCATCTGCTACCAAGTGTGTTGATTATGTCTCATAAATGCAATGCAAGACCGTTCCTGTTTGGAAACAGCATGGCAACATACTTTTTATGAAACAAGATAAACATGAAGATTTCAATTTACTGCATATTGTTCAGACATAAAGCAATCATGTATTAGCCAAAAGATCATTAACATGTTGTTCCCATACTGAGGTGCTCAATATGTGTCCATGTCTTACCCAGCCACATGTGTATGTTGTATGAAGGGGCTGGGGTGGTGAAGAGCAGCAGGTAGGCGTCCCCAGTGTAGAAGCTGCCATGCAGGGCCTTTGGAACCGGCTTCAGGTCCAAGCTCTCAATACGCCACACCTGCAGCCCAGGCTGCTTTCCCGCACCCACAAACTCCTTATGGGAAACCATAATGACTCTGAGAGAAAGACAGAGTTGAGAAACAATGAGATGAAGAAAGGAGACGTAGAATACATTTGGAGATGCAGGAGGCGACAGGGAGACTGGAGACAGACAGGGAGGGTTTTAAATATTTTTGCCTTGCAAATCTTTGCTGCAAATAGAATCTTGTAAATCCCAGCTTGAACTAACAACACAGAGGAAGACAGAGAGATGCAGCATACCTTGAAAAGAATATACCAACATAATGTAAGAAAGTTATTTTTTGGCATCAACATCATTGTGTGTTTGCTCAACATTATGCTTTTGCAGAGTTATGGGTAACAGCTGACACCCACAATAATTGACACGAAGTCTCTTGCCATATTTAGCTTTAAAGTGTGTGTGAAACCAGACTAACTAGTTCCTAAACCTGTTATTAGTCATCTACAGCTGCTGCTGTCAGCTCTATAAATTGTTCAGATGCACAAAAAATCACTGGGGTAATTTTCTTTCATTAATTGTATCTGACATTTGCTGTTTGTCACTGACAGGTGAAAAACACACTTTTGTTTATTTGGAGAATTACATTTTCACATAATCTGGACAATTAAATGCTCTTTTATGGGTTGTGAAAATGCTCCTACGTCATGAGCCGGTAAAACCCATGGGGTATTGTCAAAAATACATCTCCAAGAAGGCAAAACAAGACTGATTTCCACGAAAAGCTTAGCGAGACATAAATATCAAGTTGCTTTGAGCCTTGGAGCCTCTTGGGTTATGTCCATGTCAAAGCCCACTCTAAATGGTAACACAAATGTCAAAGAAAAGAAAAATAAATAAATAAAGCTTTCAAACTTAGTAAATAAATAAAGTGTGCTCTTAACTGAAGCCAGATTGATGCAGGAACTTTGAACTTTTATCAGTAGATATTTAATCAGTAAATAAACATAAAAGATAAGAGATGTGCACATTACTATTGCAGCACTATGTGCATGACCTACTTTTTTAATTCACATATTTTATGTTTTTATAGCTGATATTGAGTGAAATCAAAGCTTAATGTTATTGTATTGATAGTACAGACTGCTTCAAGAAGGTTATCTATTAAACTAACTGTGGCACCATTGAACTTTTCTGTATCACCGAGTCCGGCATTCAGAGTTAAAAAAAGCTAAATAAATAAAATTTAAAAATAAATAAAACTCCCAGGATGAGAGTGGAGCCTTTGCACCACTAAAATTGAAAGATTATGCAGATTACTGTTTTCCCCGATTACACAAGAGCCAGATTACAAATTGGTGTGGCCGCAGGATTACTGCTGCAGAGAGGCCGACGTCCACTGTGACTTTGCTCAATCCACTTCCTCGTTTCTGCTGCAGTTTACACTCCATACTTTACCCTGTAATCCACACACTGCACTGTAACTTCATCCTGCACCTGCTCATTGTGCATGGTGTATTATTGTTTACAGTCATATATTAAAGGATTACTTCACCTGGAGATAATCCGAACAATCAACCATCATCACCACCACCTGAAGGAGGGTTATTATTGTGCAGTTTGTTCAGCTGTGGCTCAAATGGGCGGCTCAGGTTTCAACGCAGAGAGAAAACACCCAGTGGACTTCCTGTAACAGGCTGATCAATAACTGCTGCCCCACAGACACATCCTCAGACCACTTAAGATTCATGGTTTACTGTCTGCAGCCACTTTAATAACACTGGTGAGCCCTAATGCTGATCCGAATACTGCAAGTCTGTGGGGATAAATGCGGGGAAGAGCATCTCTAGTGAATTAAAGAATAAAATACAACAGAAGCCACGATTCAGCCATGTCTTTTTCATATATCCTATTTAAACTTTGCACAACTCCATCATAGTTTTTTTCTAACTCTTTTTCGCGTTTTACATAACACCCAAACCAAAACTTCCAGCAATTCTATCGCAGTTTTTTGCGCTTCATTTCAATCACAAGAATATAACAGAGATATTTTGTCCATAATAAGCAATACAATAGTCCGTGTTTCCATAATGACTCGAAGCGTGTTCGTTCCTCGGTATTCGCCGCTTTCACTGGCTGCTGTGACTCATGAAAGAGAAATGAACGGAGACTTTCCACATCTGGAAATCCAATCGCTTCAGACTTTACAATCGTGAACTAAACTGGCCACATAAGAGCAAAAACACACAACAACACCGCGATCATGAAATCTAATGCTAACCACGCGAGCTGTGTGCGGGATTGATCCAAGAAATCCTGCACGATTCAAAAAATAAGTATTTTCAGCACATACATCAAAGTCAAAGAAAATCACAAAAGGCGCAGGCATGTCGATTGGAAGAAAGTTACCTCACAGTTTGCAAGACGAATCACAGAAAGAGGAGCAGAACCGATGATGCAGGGAGAAGATGTGGGAGTGAGTCGAGTATTGAGCGTCTATATGATTTAATATGTAGTAAAGGAGGAGGAGGAGGAGGAGGAAGAGGAGGGAGTTTTCAGGCGGTTCGTGGGTCTGTCTGAGGGAGAGAGAGCAGTGATTGGTCAACAGCAGTAGCAAAACTAAAGATGCTTCTGTCAGCCTGAGTGAGGGAGGATTTCCTCAAAGATGCATATAAACTGTGTGATCACTCAGGAAAAACACATTTCCCCCCAGTTTTGATTTTAAAGGAGATTTCAGTGGTTTTTAGACACCCTCCAGTTTTACAATCCATATCTGCAGATAGTAACCTCAAACACCACTAAGAGATGAAGACAGTCTCATCACACAGAGACCAAACACATTATTTGCTCCAGCCCTGCCCTTTGTCACTCTGCACAGAACCTGCTACGCCACTGGTCCCAACCTTAAGGCATGCTCACACAGGTCACACCCAGCGCTTACCTGCGGCAGGCCTACTCTTTCTCTCTGCAGACAGCGTGTTTTTTTATACGTATCCTCATCTCCACGGGTGAAGAGTGACATGGCTGTTTATACATAAATGCTGCGCAAACAAGGGTGGCAGTGTTTATACATCCTGCAGAGACAAAACAGTACACAGGCAGGAGCTTCAACAGAAAGCAACTGTTTGATGTCAAAGCTGGTAATTGATCGCACCCATGTGAGAGACAACTCCTCTGCAAAATCTGGTTAGGCTGGCAGCACAACTTTAGATTACACTCAATTCAATTCGGGTACAAAATGTTCTGTCTGCTTTGGTGTGTGATAATGTGCAATCCCTCAACTGCCTCCTTCTGCTTTAATCGGATGGATGCTGCAAACTACGTGACGGTACACTAGAGGAAGGGGAACACAGAGCAACCAGTCAACGTGTTACTATTGCTGATTAAAGCTTTTGTACATTTTGCAGTTTAAAAGGAAGTGGTTTGGGATGATAAACTGCCTCTTCATCATCATCATCATCGTACGAACAGCTGTAAAAAAAGAAGAAGAAGAAGAAGAAGTTACTACCGACCTGCATGCCGAACACACTGGAACAGCCGTTAGTGTAAAGATCCCACATGTTTGTAATTGATTAGATATAGATCACTCCAACATCTGGTGATTACACATCACAACCAAAAGCATGTGACATATTTCATTTCCTCATTTGACTAATGTTTGTGTTGATGTGTGTGTGTGTGTGTGTTTATAAAACAAACCTAATTTTGTTGCTAGCTATGGGGCCTACACCGTCACTCTGGACTCAGTTGTTTATCTGTGGGCAGTGTGGTTGCTGTGCCAGACTAGGGGTCGAGCGAGTCTTATCGTCAAACAGGATGTGACATGTGGGCCAAGGGGCTAGCTAACTGTCATATGCTGCAGCCTGAGCCGGGATAACCCTGGTGGGAAAGGTTGTCAATGTACTGCGAAAAGACAATCCCAGACATACAGATTTCTTTCCAAGGAGCCCATGTTAAAATTACTGTTAGCTCTCCTGAGTGTGGGAAGTCAGATAAGGATTGCACAGCTCCTTGGTGCCTGCTATAGAAAGGCATTTGTCACTTTGAATGCTATGAAAGAAGCTATCAGGGGCTTGAACACAGATAACCTGTATTGTCCCGCAGGATAAAGACATCTGGTTAAAAATGAATTTCAAATAAAAATTGGTCACATTTTACAGGAATTGTTGCAGTAGATGGAGCATGATGAGTTTAGCTGGTGAGCACCAAGGCACAGAATAAACAGGGAAAACAAGCTCCATCGTGCCTGAACTTGATTCTGCTCAGTTGCATTAACTCAGCAAAGTGGCACAACCCACAGAGCCAACATCCTGATGTTACAATGAGCAAAACAAGGATCTAATTGGTGAAATCATTACTTTATTGTACCGTACATCACCCATGTGTTATATATATATATATGATAAACACTGCTAGCCACTGGCAGCTGTGGTTAAATCACGTGCCAGGCAGTCTGCTACCACCACCCCCCTCACACAGCTCTGGTGTGTGTGCACCAGTGTGGTTAACATCTAACCCAGCACACACGCCTGGCTCGAGTTTCTAGCATTGCAGTGCTCTATTTTATGCAAACCATGCAAGCAACCCCTACGTTTTAACTCCCTCACTTTAAACTGGTACATCTCCTAAATCAACTGGCAGAGTCAGGTGTTCTTAAGTGTTGGAAGACGTATTCAGATCCTTTACTTAAGACAAAGTAGTAATATCACAATGTTAAAAATATTATATTAAGTTCTGCAGAACTAGTTTTACTTAAAGAAACAGTTCAGACAGGTACCACGTTATATCTTGTTTGTTTAATCTATACTAAAAGCCGTTTAATGGGTGATTTTATTCGACCACTATTTATAGGCTGAGAGCAGTGACTTCCTGTAGTCTTCACTGGTCTGGGTTATAAAAACAGGGTGTTAAATGCCAGTCAAATTTCACAAAATCCCATTTGTATATTAACAATGTATGAAATGACAATGTGAAAACACTGTGACAATTTGTAAATCTGCAGCTCCCCTCGGCTTTACAGAGCTTTATAATGAGTTTCAGCTCATTGTTTAGCCGTCCACCCTCTCCAGCTTTAACGTTTGGTTCACTCTCTCACCACTCTCATAGTGTGGTTTTCAGTCACAGCAGGCAGCTGATTTTAGCTAAAAAGCTTTAAAAACACACTACACACGCACACTACCTGCTCAACACCAAATGGCAGACAGATACAGTTAGCGACAAGCTGGTGAAGAAAGTGGAGCATTTAGCAGATGAAGAACCAGAGTTTTCCCACGGGAGTTGGAAGAGACCAAAACCGAGCTCAGAGAAAGGGAATTTCCATTCATCAGGTGGCCTATTGTTGAAATGTTTCCTCCATGAGCACAGGATACATTGTGGAACAGTGTAGATGTAGAAGTAATTTTGTTGGCTGCAGCACGGACTCATTATCATCAATGAAACACTGGACCTTTTCTGGGGATAAATATCATGTAAATTGTTGCTTTTGCCACTAACGTCAACTGTGATTATTTGCCTATAGCCTGGTACCAGTAAACAAGGCTGCCTGTCATTGTTGGCCAATGATTCAGTCTTCCTGGAAACCTGAAAACCGGTTAGGTTCTAAGATGAGCCATTTAAATGATTCATTAGTTCATGAAGGTTCACATTTAAACTTGTTATTCTACACTGATTTCACTTGTATGTACATGCACTTATACTGAAGCCTGACCAGTTAATCACTATAAGGTATATACATTTATTGGATTTATTTATTTATTTAATACAAACATTTGAATATTACTCCTAAATGTAAATATGGGATTTTTGTTAAAATTAGCAAAGAATCACTCTGAAAGTAAGAACCTGCTATTTTTTGCACAATAATACTTTAATGTCATTGCAGATGCAAACTGTTGTGGAGACAATGTACTAAGGAAGTTTCATGGAGGAACTAGAGCACAGCTACGTGGCACGCAATATACTGCTGAGAAAACCACATCCTCTACAGACAAAACTTCTTAACATACTAAAACTCAAAAAGACAGAGGTCCTACATCTTTAAATGAAAACCCCCTAAAAACTTAAATGATCAGTTAGAGCAGCTTGGTCATGATCGGTCATCTCATGCTCATTTCAGACCACCACCGCTACATGAGAGTGCAGCACCCGCAGGTTGGTTTGCTAAGAGAAATGTTGGCAGGCTTTGTCTCCAGGGGCAACACACACAAACACTCACCCATAAACCTTCTATCACACACAAACACACACAAAGAGAAAACCTCCAATAACCACTGAGGCCTGTTGGGAAGCAATGTAAATATGAACAGCCCTCCTCGTATGTAGGCAGGAAATCACTCACTGTGACATTTACAGCATTCAACCAGCCTACTGATGGTCTGCGTGCCAAACCAAACACTTTATATGAAGCGCAACAAATGATTAAACCTCAGGACTGGACTGGTGATTAGAATAAGTAACCATTATTTTCGTTATTTTGCTATTGTCATATGTCATCTAAGTAATCTCAGGGCACTCAATCACATGGAGCAGGTCGAGACCAACTTCCACACAAACAAAGACCCAACGTTCCCACCATGAGCAAGCACTAGGCGACAACGGCAAGGAACAACTCCCTTTTAACAGGTAGAAACCTCGAGCAGAACCAGGCTGTAGGTGGGCGCTCATCTGCCTCGACCATGTGGGTTGAAAAGGGGGCGGGGGGCAGGAGAGAGAGCAGGAGGAAGGAGAACACAGTAGCACATTATAACAGTAACAGCAACATTGGCGGCTGAGCAGGAACACGGGGGCAGCAGGAGCAACCACAGATCCAGACTCCACAGCGCCGGAGGCAGAAATACCTGCAGAAATCTTTGGGAGAGAGAGAGAGAGGGAGAGGGGGACGAGAGAAGCACAGCTAGGGGAAGAATTGAACCTTACACCTTGTGAACTGCTGTATGAGGCCAATTGCCGATTTAGCCTGGTGACATAAAGAAAGATTAGCCACAACATGCGTGTCTTTGGCTGCACAGAAAACATCTGGCACAGGAAACACAATCTACTGCAATCTTATTGAGATAGCAGATAGTAAGGGAGGTCACACGGGGCCCCACAAGAGAGAAAGAAAAACTGTTGTTGGAACATTGTATTTGAAAGTGACCCATGGAGAAATGTTAAGCCTGTTCCCCTCTGTTGCCATCAGCAGGACTGACTGCTGCTGCAGATTCCATCCCCAACTCAAACTAAGTCTTGGTTTTCCTCTTATGGACACTTCAAGCCTCACTGAGCTGTATGTGTCCCATAACAGCACTGTTAAAAAAGAAGATAATGTGCTTCCTGGAGGACATTTTATGAATGAATATTACAGTCTGGAACAAGATAGATCAGAGACTGGATAATGGAGGCCAATGACTTTCTCAGAAAGTAAACAAAAAAATGTATTTGTGTGTGTCTTCTTTGTTCTTTTAGGGCAGATTAGTTATAGTTATATTGCACAAGAGATCAACAGAAGCAACTCAGAATAAATCTGGCCTTAATTACATTCCAGTATCAATAGATTTACCATGTTCCCCAGTTTCCATCAGAGAGGATGCTGTGATGGCCAGAAGAGATGTGAAAGATCACTAAAACAACACCAAACGGGACATGTCTATCAATCTAAGCTGGTCACATTGAATGCAAGGATTTAAGAAAAGAAAGCCCAGCTGTATATGAGGCCATTTGATAGACCACGAAAGGAACGGTGAAATCTGCGTTGGCCAACAGCTTCTAACCACATCACAGTGCTCGGTCAAACAGCCTCTCCAGCCGGGCTGCCTCAATAGGAATGAGAGCAGACAGAATTATGGAGGAGGGATCGATTTGTAATGGGGGACCCGTCCATCTGGGAAAGTGAACATTCAGAAACAAAGGTCTCGTGAAGTGAAACTCAGCATGTTAGATGTTTTTTTTTACCATCTTCAGGGAGACTCACGCAATGTTTGCACAAATGGGGATACATTTGAAAACAATATTTTTGTGTGAAAGTGATTTCCTCCACAGTAGGGTTTAAGATTGTTTTCTGAAATTGCCTTTTAGTTGGCGAATCGGAAAAATTGATTAGCTGTAATGCAAGGGTGTAATATCCACTGGCAGTGTGGGTGGGTGTGGGGTTGTCTCCCTGGCACAATAATCCTACTTATTGTCCTCTCACTTTTTTTTAAACTCATTCGTTAAAAAACATTTAAGCGTGTTCTCTTACAGTCCAACCGCTGAAATCCAGATAGGTGAAGCTCTCAGTCTATCAGATACTAAAATGCTAGTCTGAGTTGCCTTTAGTTGTTACTGTGCAGCCACAGCATTCAGGCTTTACGCAAATCATTTTCACTTTGAAGTAGAAAGTTATTGAAGGGCTTTTTTTGCCCTACATTTTGCCTTGTTGCCTAGCAACAGACGAGCTGCCCTACCATTTTGGTGGAGGTTGTTGGTTCACTGGCAACACTGGAAATAGTTGTTTGGGGATGCTAGGTGATTATTAGGTTATTTGCTAGATGATATACATTCATGTAAATGACTTGTATACAGTTGTTTCTTTTTTGGCTAGTCCTAGTCCTTTCCTAGTACTCGGTTGCAACAGTTAGTCGGTTTTAAACTTCCCTTTGTGATGACCTTGTTTTTTAGTATTGTCTAACACATGCAGTGTAGGTGTTGCCACTGACAGATCATTATGTTTTGGTTGTCAGATATCTGCATTAGCATTAAACAGTGATTTTTCAAGAGCCATACAAGTAACAGCCACCATCTAATCAAGGCTAATTGCAACATTGATGCCTTTCTTTAGATAATAATTAATAAATGATAATAATAATAAAGATAATCAATGTAAATCAGAATCAGAAATACTTTATTAATCCCAGAAGGGAAATATAAATGACAGCAGCATGGGCATTGTGTGATCAGCTATGTTGAGTATTTGTAAAAATGTTATAGTTTGTAAAGGGATGGAAAACAAAAACTGGATGGACATATTTCCACATTAGTGGCCTAGATAGAAACACAAACAATATTCTGTCATAGTATTCTTATAGTACTGTTTAGCTCTCTACAACAGCAGTATATTTAACCTTTAACCTTTAATGCTTTACTGTGTTTTTCCATCACAAATCTGCAACTTTGCAACTGAACTCTCTTTGCAAAATGCACAAATCCGCAGTCCCCTTTCTGAAGTGCCTATCACCCACATCTTTGTGTGCTAATGTTGAAATGTGTATAGGGTGTAGCTGCAAAGATCACAGACATGCATCTAAACCAACCACAGTCTGTGAGCGTTATTGAGAAAGAAAGTTGCCCCAGATAACTCACTGTTCTGGCAACTCCTCACTCTGTACATTGGGTCCAGTTCCAAAGGGTACACCACAAAAATACCACATGCATTTTGAACCCACTAGAGGGGGTCTCTGGGTAAAAATATGCTTTAGTCCCCCGATCTTTGTTCTTTCCACTCTGTGTATTGTCTATGTACACACTCATCTTCAAATGCCTATCATGCATAGTGTGCACTTACCAACCAGTACCAGTTTGTGGTAATGAGATTAAAATTAATATATCTAACAATACACACCTTTTAAACACAATATCCACAGAAAAGAATCAAGGTATTCATGCTATATTCAACACAAGGCCCGTTTACAAGACAGGGATGGTTAATAATTACTGCCAGCCCTTATCGTTGCAGTAGATACTGCTGATTAAATGATGCATATACCCAAACCACTTTTAACCAATTCATTATACCAAACCATTGCACTGATTTTAATGTGGGGGTATCTTCCTCTTTTTCTAACACTCTGCTTTTAGTGCTTCATATCTTTACACCCACTTTTTAAAATATAAGAATATAATTGCTCTACTATGCAAAACAACAGGTCACAGTAAACAATCCTGGTTTGGATCCCTAATGCACCACTGTGTAAATACATCATGAATTAAATTGATTGCATTTAAAAGCTGGTGAGACGGTGAAGAGATGTAGTTTTGTTTTACCCCGCTTCACTGATAACTGGAGCAAAATATGCTCCAACCTCAACCTCCTCTGGTCTTCCACATGTTACTATATTTCACTTCAGATCTGGCAAACAAAATAAATTGCACTTAAAACTAGGTCAGGGCAGGAGCTACCTGGTTGGAATAACCTGCTTATTGCCCAGCAAATCCTCCATGTCTTCCTGACTTTCCTTTCAGTGTGAGGTAGGAGCATTGGAGTCACAGTGGATCACTTAACGAGGTACTGAGTGTCTTTTAACTTAAAGATCTGGAGGACCAAAGGTCCAGCGATTGTCCAAATCAATACTTCCATAAGAAACTGAAGGGAATGTAATCCAATCATTCTGGCCACTGAACATATATCCTTGTAGCCATCAATGAGGGCTAAAACGTGATATTCTGCTGCGTCACAACTCTGGCAAAGGATGTGGTGAATGATTTTAATCTATATTTCTTGTAAGCTACACAATTGATGCAAGAGCATTTCAAACAGAGATCATAATCTTAGATTTTTATGAACTGGTTTCTGTTGTTGCTATGGTCTCAGATCACATCACAGATAATTGCACAGCAGCTGCTCTGACATTTTATCTCGTTACATGGCCTCATACGTACTCATTCTTTTACTTTTTCAGTTTGACTTGTCTGAAGGGTTAGGGAGGGAAAAATGTGAAAAAATGAAAAAAGTGCAAAATGAGCAAAACACTGAAATTACTTCAACAAATGGGGATAATATGAAATTTCCACTTCCTCGAAATGATTGTATGGGTTTGCTGAATCTGTACTTATTGCATATAGTCGTTTTGAAACTGCAGTTATGAATATTTTTTATGGAAGTAAATTCAAGCCACCTCTTTTGCTCCAAATACCATCCCTCAATCCGGACTGCTTACTCTTCTTTTCCACAGGTTATACTGCTTGTGCAGCTAAAACAGTTTTGCAGAAGTGGTAGACACTTCCCTAATTGACATTTTGACCTTGTTATTTTTTTCATGATAAGCTAGAAGATCAATAGTCACAAACATCCTATAGTTATTAAAATATCTGATGTACCTTTCCTCTCATAGTGACAATTTATCACCACTTAAAATTTTCTAAAAGGAGTTCAGAGGGATGAATTCCCAATTGTTTATGATTTTACATAAGTACTATTGCATTGGACCACAGAAATATCCTGCCTCATAATTTGTTTTCCCAGATCACAAGTGACCTGTGAAATGAAATCTCAGAGACCTTAAAAGGAAAATAATACTGAGACTTCTGCTGAGGCCAGACGGCTGAGACATGAATCATTGTGACAAAACAGGTCAGTGTTTATCCTTGAAGCATGTGAAACTTAAGAAGTACAAGGAGAAACTATTTTTCTGTCCAGAGCTCCTAGTGCTCTTATCATGTGGATGAGGCTTTTCAACTTCAAAATAATGTGCATGTGCATCAGTATGTGCATTAGAACACACTAATGTATTAGAAATGGATAAATACTTACATATTACCACACAAAAAATGTGTCATGATATGTATCATTTCTTTTTTCTTTTCTTATTTAAACTTAATAGAGGTCATGGACAAAGTGCCACGGTAGTCAGACGGTTAGGTAGCATTCCATATAAGCTTTACTGCATGTCATACCTCTTTCTCTCTGCCTTTTGTTCTTGTCACTCATTGCCTCTACACTGTCAACTATCAAATAAAGGTGAAAGAAAGAGAGATCATGGACTTCACTTATATAGCACTTGTCAACCTTAACAATTCCCAAAGCGCTTTTACAGATTGGTCTCATTCACCCATACATGGTGGTGGAGTTGCCATGCCGGAGACTGAAAGAAGTCAACGTGTTTAAATACATGCTGTGACAAACCACAGCCAGCCTCCTCAACTTGGGAATAATGGTAATAAGATACCTACTGGAACAGTCATCCTCAGGTATCCCATTCCACGTATCTCCATCAACACATTGTGTCTTTCCTTATTTCTTTTTGAACTGTTGATCTAAATGGTCCTGCCAAATGGAGTCAGATCTAGGTCAGTAAACAGCAGGCGTGACAGTGAAAAATAGCAGCTATTAAGTGAGTGACTGAACATGCTACTCAATGACCAAATCATACAGAAAAAGGGCACGCTGGCTTTGGTGACAAAACTGAACCGAACATTAAAACTATTCTGGCATGAGGCCAGAAAAATTAATCACAGCTCAGCAATTAAATGTTAAATGTTGTTTCTGTGGTAAATTATAATAGGGATTGTTACTGTTGTGACTTTGACCTTTAGTCAAACATGGAAGAAATCATAGAGCACATTTATGGTAGCATGGGTGGTCTAAAGGAGAAAATGAGCCACGTCCAATTCTCACTACAAAAACAATACATAAAAGGACATGTAAAACATGTGCCCTCACAGACATACAGTATAGGCACAAATGCGCATTCAAAAACACACTGATCCCCCCCGTCTCATCACAGCTGCCAGGAATCATCAGATAAGAAGTGCTCATCTGTTTTCTACATTTGAAAAACCTCCTTTAATGACAAACACAGACTGTCTGACTCCTCTTCCACCCCGAGGCAGGCCACTCTAAAGATACACACTCTATTGTTCTTATTCTCATCCTCTTTATCCACCTTCTGTCTGTCCACTATGTATCCAAATACCTCCAAATGCCTGGGTTTTCTTCCCCTTTTGACTGCCAAATACCCAGAATACCAGTGTCCTTTTCCATCTGGTGGGACCAATCTATTCAAGGTTTCCTGTGTAAAAGTGAGCTCTGGGGAACTGGGCATTGAGAAGCTTGGCCCCAATAAAAGGTATCCACAGGCACATATTCCTGCTGTGCACAAACAGATTATGTCACATATCTCTCACAAATATATTTTTTAAATCCCCCCTTTTCGAAAAACAGCGAAATCTGGAACAATAATTGACCTCATCTATACTGGGGCTAACGGGAATATCTAAATATCAGCTTACCATTCTTATCTGACACCTAGTTTGTCCTTCATGAAAATGTATGTATGATTTATTGGTCTTAGGTTGCCTATTTACAGTCCTCTTTTCCACCAAAGTGAAAACCTAGAGACGACTCTTTCAAAGGTCTGTTTTTGTTTCCACACTGTTTGACCGACACGTTTTTCATTCAGAGGCGCTCTCTGTGGTCAAAACACTGGATCTGTGTGCTCAGACAGACAGACTGATGATGAGACACCACACACTGCAAGGATCTTCTGTGTGTGTGTGTGTGTGTGTATTTTGATTCCCAGAGGTATGTGTCAGGTTTTACATAATGCTGTAAAAAAGATCTTTTAGATGTGTGTCTTTGTTGATGAGGAATTTCAGCTACGACACCAATTTATAATTGTTAGCTAAACGTCTCCCCTGAACTACCCACACATAATTATGTGACAGTCACAGCTCACTATATCTCATACTTACAAATTATGTTATATGGGTTACATTAGAATTAATTTGAAAGAAGTCATATTTTTTATTGAAAAAGAGACAGCCCTACTATCTACATTAATTTCTGGTACAATAAAATGTGTTTTTATTGTTAAATCATTCTTTATTTATTTACTTTAATGACTAGAGAGCTTGTGTCTTATATATTTCCCCATCCTGCACATAGCAAATGAGACTTTGAATTTAAGCAGCATAACTGAAATAAACTTCACATGACAGAAGAGTATTTTGACTTTCCAGAGTAAATGAATCAGACTTACAGTACCAGTCAAAAGTTTGAACACACTTTCCCATTCAAGTGTTCAACTTTTGACTGGTCCTGTATACCTACAATAAAATAAAAAAAACTGTCCCAACAGCTATGATGGAACTCAGAACTTAAGGACGCCGGCTATGTAACAAATGTTTTAATGGTATTCTTTTAACTTGGAATCTGTGTGACAGTTTATCTGTATATAGTGAAGAAAAGTCCAAAATATAATTTGCCTTTAGATCCTGATCTCAGTTTGCAATACCCATATGCAGCACTTTCAACCAACTCATGGAGGTAACATTAGCTTAATAGCTAGCTAGATACAGATAATGAAATCTACCTGTGACAGTTGTCATTTCGGCTGACAAAAGTGATGGTCGGCAGCTAGCAATCAGAAGACAGAATTTTATTAACCTCTGTCTGAAAAGAATGATTAAAAAGTGAATGTGATAAACTTCTTGTATGTGTAAACCTACTTGGCAATAAATCTGTTTTTGATTCGGATTCATATGTGCCATATGAAACGGAAAAGCATAGCAACAGTAACTATTGGGGAGTAGGGCTTAGCAAAAGTAATCTTACTTTAGTAATCACGTTTGGGTTTATACCATTTCCTCATTTCTGACCGGTCCTCTTTAAAGGCCTGATGAATAGCACAACTTAAAACACAACAGCTTTTAGCTATTTGTATCACTTTTCTCACAAAAATGAAGGCTAACTGTTTGGTTGGGAAAGCTTCATTGTTTAACCAAATAAAAACGGGGTAAAAGAGGAAAATTCCCCTCCCCTTATTATACCGATTTAAATTTGATACATCTAAATATGAATCCCATGTCTAAAGCGGATAGGTGCTATGTGTTTTTGGATTTAAATGGTTCAAGCAGAACAGATAAACACCCATAAAGCTAACAGAATTTATGTAATTCAAGGCTAAGTCAAATGATTTGTCTCTTTTCTCTCTCCTTTTGGCTGGACGTGTTACTTGAGGAGATGCTCGATTTTGGCAAGAAGTCACCTGTGGTTTTCTTAGGTCATTACATATAGTCATTAACTGTCTGCCTATTCATGTTCTCATTGTTTAGGTCAGTATTGGGACTGGATGCTTATACATTGGCCAGCTGTGAGATATGCAAAAAACTGCAAAGAGTAAATTAAGAATGCATCACTGATGCAGTTTGTTTTTTATTGAGATCCACAAGAGGCCTCAATGTATGAGATATTAAAAAACATAGTTTCATATTGGTGGAGCAAAGGGGAAGCAACATAAATCAACATAAGATTATATATGTTTGAATCATGAGATCTAATCTCCTGAATCTTTGGTTAGTTCGGTCAGATGAGAAACCAAAGTTTGCAACAGAAGACTTTTCAGAAAAATGTGAGTCTGTGGTGGGAAAGTGAACTTTCTTAAATTTATTTTCTTCATCTAATGTGTCCAGCACACATACACACATGATTTCCAAAGGCTGTACACTTAAACATTTTTTTTTTGCCATCGAGATGGTGGACATAAGAAAAACAAGGTTTCCTGTGTTTCACAACAGTGCTGTAACACATACACACGATATATGAATTTTTATTTAAAACTGACATGTTTACTATCAATACCTTTCTCTTACAATGGCATCTTGGTCCACTTAAGTCCAATACAGTGCAGGTAATTATTGAAGATATCAGTCATTTACATAGCTTCCGTTGTGCACAGTCTTATACAGAGAGGGCAATTCTTTTTTAAATAGTGACTATTATGATTCAAAAATAGGTATTTTGAATGAAACAAATCATAGGACTGTATGGTCACATTGAGATAAAAGGAAAGTGGAGAGTGAAATGAGGCTTTGAGGCACTTAAACTATGTCAGTCAGGCTGCACTACACACAAAAACACACTCACTGACAGCATGTCGGGTCAATAAAGCCCCTGGAATAAAAAATAATTCCTTAACTCTACATCCTCTCACTGGATGTTTACATTATACAATGTCTGCCAAAGTTGATATAATGACAACAACAACAACAACAACAACAATAATAATAAACTTTATTTGAACTTGAAATTGACATTTTATTTTTATTGAAATCACGGGTGCACCAGAGAATCCTTTCTATTCTCTCTATTCTTGTAGTCTGGCCCCCCAGTGGTGGAATCATCTCCCCACATCCGTCAGACAATCAACCTGTCTGGCCACTTTCAAGAAAAGACTTAAGACTCATTTGTTCCGGGAATACAACAACACTTAAAATGTGACACATTGGTTCTATAAAGTATAGCATATTGCACAATAATATAGGGGAATGGTATTTCTAGTTTGAATGTATTGTATTTGATAATGTACAAAGATCATCTGTTCTTAGATTTAATGCTCTCTTCGATTCTGCCATTGCATCGCTGCGATGTACTTACTTATAGCACTTGTGACTCATCACCAGCCCTTACAAGTTTGATGAGACATCTTGTTGTTTTCGATCATGGTTCTATGCACTTTATGTAAAGCTCTTATTTGGAAGTCGCTTAGGATAAAAGCGTCTGCTAAATGCCTAAATGTAATGTAAA
>JAVQJL010091455.1:0-44568 GCA_036024295.1 Nannoperca obscura
GTTTTAAAAAGCTTCCAAATGGAGGTTTAGATAAAACCAAAGTTGTGTGCACATATTGCAGTGATGAACTGTCTTTCCACCGAAGCACAACAAGTCTGAAGTACCATCTACGGGCAAAGTCCATCTTTGCCGATGTTAGCACAGATGCTAGCACTGAGACAGGACCAAGCCGTGTACGTCAGACTACACTGGCAGAGTGCAGCCAGGGGAAGTCTGTGAACAAAGCGACAACTAACTCATTCATTTGGGTGAGATGCTACTTTGCAAACAATTCACAGGCAAGCTGTTGATTTTCTCTTTGTAGCAGACGTTACTGTAACTGTTCTTTATGTCGTTGTCTGCTAATTAAGTCTGCATTCATTATGGATATACCAAGCACTCCAGAGACTTTACTCTGCTAATGAAGAGATTCTAATTCAGAAATCATCAGAATTTAGCTGAGATGTTAGAATAAAGTAAAAAGAACCAGTTTGTCATGCATTTCGTTTTTCCAACACCACACATTTTGTTTTATCCCCCCCCCAAAAAGTATTTTAAACGTGATTAATCATGATTAATCACAGCCTATTATTGTGATTAACTCGATTAATTTCTTTTAAAGATTGACACCCGAAAAAAAATATTAACTTACTATGCAAGAAAATAATCTGCAGATTAGTCAATGATCTGAGCAAAAAGGGGCTATGTTTGCATACAGTAAGCACTGTAATGTTATCTTTTATATTCTCTGCCTCCACAGCTTCTGAGCTCTCTCTTTCTGGTGGTCCGATGACTCCTGCCACACACTGTCACTGTTTGCAGCCGAATGAAGGGTAAGACTAGGCCAGTGCTCTCTGCACCTCTGGCGACTGACAAAAACACCACATGGTGAACGTGGACAGAAGCGACTAATTCAGTCATTAAAATAACACACGTTTGCTCTCAGGTTTGAGTCAGTAGAATGCCATGATGTACCACAGTTGCTGCGGCTCATTTTTAATTATTTAATCTTTTCACGTCCTGATGAGTGTGTTCACATTAAAAAGGAAACAGGAGGGGGAATACATCATTATGATTACTGTAATATTACACCATAAACATGTCTGTTTTTATGAGCTCTAATCGTATGTTGTTGCATCACTGGAGCAACCATGTAGCATCATGGCACAATGAATCACAGTCTGACAGTGTGAACTGTGGAGCTGAAAAATGGATATCAACTAAATCTGATCAGTTAAGTCAACACTTTTATTTGCAAAAACTTTTTATTAAACATAATCCATCAACACTGTCAGAAGTCTCAACTTGAAAATGAAATGAAAATGTTGACAAGCTCATAGTCTTAAAAAAATGTCCTTGTCCTACTCCAGAAACCTAAAAATAGTTTGTGTGAAGGTTTAAATTGGGGTTTGTGGCAAACTAAATTCAACCAGACGTTTGCTCTGTCTGACAACATTCTCATCTAGACATCATCATATTCATCATATCTTCAATTTACTTTATCTAGATAAATATCTGCTTGAAAAAAATGTTTTAAATCCAAAATATTAACTATTTAAAATATATACAATCAAGCAAACCAACAAGAATATAAAGTTGTATGCACATTCATTTTCACCTAAAGTTAATCAGTATCTTATCATGTGTTGTCCCACGTCTTTGTCATGTCTTTAAGTGTGTGCGCTGCTTCATCACAAGATGGACGCTGGGCTCAGTAAATGTGCTGACCAAGGAGTCATGAGTGGTGTGAGGGTTAATATTGGTGCATTATTTGATTGAGGCTCTGGACAACTGGCAACTACCAACACTAGAGAGAGTCTCTACTGTTGAACAAAAAGTGGCATCTACAGCAAATATAAATCTAAAGCAATAATAAGACAAACAAATAGCGATCGTAGTGGTGGCGTAGACAAACTAATGACAGCAACAGGAGTGGCCATCACCTCTTTTCTGGTCACAACCGACTGAGAAAAGCTTGAATCATTTAAGTAATTTAATCAAAAAGCTTTATAAAGGACACACTGGGGAAAATATACAACAATCTGTCCACATGCTTTTTGTGTTCTCTGAGAGGTTTTGTCTTTGAATAGATGAGAGCAACAAAATTTAAGACCATCGAAGACAACACACACACACACACACACACAAACAAACAAGTCATTTCAGAGGTGTGACTTGACTCATTATATTCCTGATCCAGCATTTCAAACAGGTTTGCTCCCTTTCGTTTATGTAGACCTCGCACTCGAGCAGAGGTTTAACAAATAAACTAATTTGGGGACAGAAAGCAACAGTAAATTTCAAGAACAATGACATTTCAGACTCACACGGCTTTCCCAGATTTTGAAATTGCAAAAAGGTCCCGATGATGCCTCTGTACTTTTATTAACTTCATTCAGTTAGTCTATTTTGTCCACAGTAATTCTTTGATTTTTTAAATCATTCAATATCAATATTGAAGATCAATTCAATATAAAAAAATACAAATGCCCATCACACCTTGATATTTTATTTGCAAACAATTACTTGATGAATCCACTGATATATAAATCAATTGAGATCAATTTTTAATTCTTTAAGTCAATTAAAAATGACAACATTTTTGATACATATAGAATATAATTTACTGGCCAACTGACATGGAAATAACCGTCAGCTGCAGCCTTGCCCCCAAACAGTCATCATTCATCATGAAACTGAGAAAAAGCATGTTGAAGTTTTAGAAGCTGTGCCTATAATACACAGGCACTGGAAGGCTATATAGTGACAACATCTGGCTTCTTCAAAAGAGGGAGAGGGTGCAGCTAAAAACCTGTTTATTAAAGTCTGTGTAGTTGAGCAGCAGCTGGCACAAACGAGTACGTATGGATCCACAGATCCCAGGCAGGCGGTGGAAACACACTGGGGAAAAGGCTAAAAATAGCCAGAGACTCTGATCGATACTCCTATATGAGCTTGTTTAACATTTACATAACATGGACTTGGATCCCCCTTTTTGCGGCTACAACATCCCCCTCTCTCCTGGGAAGGCTTTCCACAGTGAGTCTCTGGGAATTTGTGGCCATTCAGCAAAAAAAGCATTTGTGAGGTCAGACAATGGCTCACAATCGGCGTTCTAATTCCTCCCACAGGTGATCAGTGGGGTTGAGGTCAGGGCTCTGCGCGGGCCATTTGAGATCCTTCACACCAGACTCGTCTAACCATGTCTTTATGAACGTCGCATTGTGCACAGGGTCACAGTCATGCTGGAAGAGCAAAGTGCCTTCCCCAAAGAGATGCCACAAAACTGGAAGCACCTAATTGGCTAAAATATCTTCGTATCCTATACATTAAGACGCCCCTTTACTGGAACTCAGGGGCGTAGCCCAAAACAGCAAACCAAAGTTAATAGCAGGCACTATGGAGTCCGGAGGGTCGCGTTCTCATGGCATACACCAAACCCAGACTCGTCCATCAGACTGCCAGATAGTGCAGCGTGATTTATCACCCCAAAGAACATGTTCCCACTGCTCCAGAGTGCAGTTATGGAGTGCTTTATGCCACTGGCATTGCAGCATGGTGATGCGTGCAGCTGCTTGGATATAGTAACCCATTTCATAAAGCTCCTGACACAGTTTGTGGCTAGATGTTGCTTGTAGAGCCAGTTTGGAACTCTGTAGTGAGGCGCTACAGATGATATGGGCTTCAGTACTCCTTGGTCCCCAATGCAATGTCTGCACCTGACAACAATGGGTGTGGCTGGACTCAGTAATTAGTAGTGGTGTCCACTGACTTTTGACCATATAGTGTAAGTTCTAACTCTGCTTTACAAAGTTAAATAAAAACAGTGTGTCAGTGTAGCTACCAAGCAAAGCACTGTACAGTACAATACAGTCACAGCAAGGTGCGTGAGTGACGGATATCTGAGAATGGACCACCTGAACACGTTGCTGATAAAACGGTTAATGAGCTGCCAGCGTACCGTTACATGAAGCGGCGTGTTTATTATGCATGTATCAACAGGTAAAGTGAGTCACAGGTATTCATGAACGGGCCAGGTAACGTTACTTCAGCCGCTGCCAGACTCAGCCTCCGCTCCGACACAGAGAAACGGATCGATATCAACTTTATAATCATTCATGTGTGCAGAATATTCAGTCCATGTGGCGTGTTTTCAAATATGAACCAACACGCATGATGCCGCTGTCACATTCAAATCGTCTGACAGTCTGGACGTTATCGGCGCGACAAATGCTCGCCAGCTAACGTTAATTTCTATAAAAAATGTCACCCAACAAACTGTACGGAGACAGTTGTCATGTCACGAAGTGAGCCGCCGCCTTCGTGTTAAAACAAGACACGGAGGATGGTTATAAAGTGAAAGCCGCCCTGCCAGGAGCTGGTGTACTGAAGAAAACGGTCCGTCCAGCCAAACGAGCGCGTCTCAATATCAACATAAACATGCTCGTGCAAGCTTTGGCGCTCGCGGATTCAATAAAGTTCCCGCTATGTTTGAGCGATTAACACCAAATCTGCCAACATCTCAGCCCCCCGAGGCTTAAATCACTGACGCACTATGTGACTTGACAATCAAACGCTCGGTAACCGAGTAAATTTATAATGATTTCAGGCTGCGCCTTACCTTCAGTTCCGCACTCTCCGCCATCTTGTATTTGTTTGCGCAGGCGTGGTGAGGTGTTGTCACATGACAGGGACGCGCAGAGCTTCTGAGTGAACGCGCGCACAGCGACAGAGGTGCGTTCAGGAACACAAATGATGAGAGGAAAAATGTACGTAGAATTTTGTAGAATGTTACAGAATGAAGGAATAAAGTAGACAACAACAAACAGATCTTAACTTAATCCTAACTTAAGGTACACACACTATCTTATTTAGTTTATAGATTTTTTTTACTTCATCATGGATGGAGTTAGGGTTAGGTGCTTATATGCCATACTGAGTAAACTGAATTCACTGATGAAGATCCAGACCCAGATGGGCCTTGAATTTAGATTTTTGTCAAACTACTACCTATTTTCGAAAGTTACTGATCAATTTCCATGTTCAGCTAGAATAGGATAAAATAGACATCTGCATACAAACAGCCAACATGCAAATGCAACATCTGGTTACTTTGCAAGAAAGAAAGAAAGGATGCATTAACTTAACAGAACTCAGTTGTTTTTGTTACACTGTTACCAATATTTTCAGACCCCTACATCACAACAGGCAGCAGTGGAAGACGTACTCAGATCTTTTGCTTAAGTGAAAGTAAAAATACCTCAATGCAGAAATACTACAAGTAAAAGTCCTGCATTCAAAGTGTTACTTAAATAAATATACAAAAGTAGTGGCATCAAAGTACACTTAAAGTACCAAAAGCCAAATTACTCATTATGCAGAATATGTATATTATTAATTATTTTATATATAAATTGGACTAATGTGTACCTCATTTTAATCACTTCATACTGCTGTGTAACTTGAATCTTTCCCCCCAGGGATCAATGAAGTCCTACCTTATATTGACTTATAATTATACTTGATCTTATTTAATTTTTGTTGGTTATATTTTGTATTATTAATCTGAATCTAAAAGGTAACTAGTATCTAAAGTTATTAAATATATGTAGTGGCATTAAAAGCACAATATTTTCCCCTGAACTGTAGTGGAGTAGAAGTATAAAGTGGCAAAGAATGTACAGTTCATGAGTAAATGCACTTAGTTACTTTGCACTTTTGTTGAAAAGTAGCCTACAAATTGTAGACCATAATTATATGTACTCATTCAACTCATGTTCATACAATATTTTCTCCACACAACCTAACTCAGTGTCTAAAACAGATTCTTCATTTCATTTTCCTTTTACCTGTTTCTCTGTTTGCATCTATTAACAAAAAGTGATTACCGGTATGTAGCTGCTCTACTGCTTTACTGTAGCTTAAACATTTCAATTCAATTTCAAAATCCCCCATGAGTATTGAAATTATTCTATTCTACAGGCTTTTTAATGTAAAAATGCAATCTCATCTTATATCTTCCATCTTTGAAACTGTGCCATTAGTGTCACACATCAACATGCTCAGCTCATATTAACAATACTGACTAAAGGCCAACAGTAGAAGACACATATGGTCCAGATCTGTCTGCTGTGTGGGTTAAATCATTTTTCATCAACAAAATCATGTAAATATGTTGTTCCATCCAAGCCTGTATAATGGTTATTTAGAATCATTACTGTGAGACATAGCAATGGAAATTGAAAATTGATAAATTAAAAATAAGGCATTTGTCTTAGCCTTGTATTAGATGTAAACACAGCTTTAACCCATATTGTATCTGAATTACTGATCCTACATTTAATGTGTTCTGCTCAAAGCAACTTACAAACACTTACATTCAAAACATTTCAACATTTCTTTCCAGAAACAGTGCCCAGTTTACTCAGGGAACTATTGTGTAACTATTAACTTTCTTTCTGTGGATTATCCAAAGTAAGGTCTAGCAAGTAAATTAAACAGGGACATTGTTTGTGGAAAGAGATGTTGCTGTTAAATTGTAAAAATGTTTTGTTATTTGGGGGAACTGACCCTTTAATAGACGTGTTGCACCACATTCCTTCATGCCTATCTTTTGTATTGAGGATGCTGTCCACAACACTGTTTTAAGGGAGCAGCCTTGCAAGCTCTTAGTAACTAGACAGCTAATTCAAATATATCCATATTTAATTCACATGGATGTAATGGCATGTGGCAATCATTTCTTTCTTATCGCATAAACCACAAAAGAAGGCCAGGACCAGTCATATTACAGCTCAATTGATAGATGTATTGAGCGACATACTCTCACAAATTAGTGCTTTATAATTTATTTGAGGTGGATCACTGGTTAAATCCCTCCTATTTTGTATGCGCTTTTAATGGAGTTTAAAATTCATTGTATCTATTCAAATTGGTCTAAAACCTAAATACGTATTCATAGGACAATTCATAAACATGTTCACAGTTTTCAAGATACAACTAACACACACTTAATTTCAAATATTTATAATAAGTGTCCATTTAAGCCTTAAACATTTTTAGAGACACAATATTTCAAGGGAGAGATGCATCTAGCTAACAAAACAAAATCTAACAAAAAAGCTATTTTCTAATGTGACAATAGCAGAAAGATAGTGTACAGAGTATTTCACTTACATTTATGAGGAGAACAAGCTTCAAACTCTAACGTCAGGTGGTATCGACCTGCTCAAGTGTCCTAAAACATCTAAAACAAGATGAGAATAACAACTAGTTTCAAAACCACTGTGCTTGAACCCTCCGAGAGGTCAAAGGAGAATTTCTCAGAAACAACAACCAGAGTATCACACATACAAGCACTTTTTGTTTTCTTGTAATTTAACACGAGCTGACTCTACAGTACTCTCAACTTGAAGTAAATCTTACAAATACAAAGAATGATTTTAAACTGGGGAAGTTAAGAAATTTCTCATACTAAGAGTCATGATGACTCACATTTGGAAATTGACCATATCTTACAAATACAACCTCGCCCTTATTTTTCTTATTACTTTACATCATTTTTATAGATAATAAATTGACAGAAAAAGCATAGAAAGTTCTGGTAACACCAAGATTGTGGTGATAAATATATAAAAAGGTTTTATAAAATGTTTAAAAATATTTAAATATTTCTGGTGAGCTGAACTGTTTGCGGCTCCATAGAGGTTGTTATTTCTTTTTCTGTGGTAACTTATATCCCACACATGAAGGTCAATCTACTTATGATGTGGAGCACCACTCGACATTTGAAAAGTGTTGTGTAATGTCATTTGTGGCTGTGGAGAGAGCCTGCCAAAGTCTGAAAAAACCCCTCCACCTCCGTTTGAGACACAGAAAGCATGTGTTACAAACCGGGGTGCCTGGTAGGGTCGGACAAAAATATGTTACCAAGTTGCATCATGGGAAGTGTAGGATTCAGTGTTTCTGGAGGGTGACGCACATTAGGGACTAAAACTCAGGTTATCTTGGCCTGGATGATGTGAACTAATCTTTTTTTAATCTGTCTCTCACAAGTCGGCCAGCTTTTGGAAGTGCAATACTAAAAGGCTGGAGTGCACACTGAAAATTTGATTTGCTTAAAACAACCCATATTAAAGTAGACTTTACAGTAATAAAATCAAGTACTATCATCTTCTTTGGTTATGTGCCCTTTTGCCAAGTATTGAAAATGATTACTTTCATTTATAGTTCTTCTGATCTTTGATCCAAAATACGAGACCCTGCAAAATTACAGAATATAAAACAAAATCAGGACTGTAGATAAGACTGAAAATACTAACATCCTGTCTTTGGTATTTGATCAATACACTATAGAATTAATAAACTAAAATGTTGGGTATTATTATTGCCAATTCCAACATTTTTAAACTCAATATAATTCAAATTTGAAGAATAAATTAAGGATTCAATATTTCTTCACCAGTATATTTTTTCTCCCCACCATGCAGAAGGTTTTGAAACAACCCTTAGACAAAGTGAGACGAAGTGAAATATACATAAATATAACCAAACCTCAATCTGAAAACACCAAATTGTTATGTTGTGGTGGGATGTGTTGGGGGAACTTGGACTGGTGACTGCAGTATTTCTGGCTATGAACCACTGAAAAAAATTTAAGACATTTGTCACTTGGGAATTTAAACCAAGCAATAGATTATAGTAATTTGATGCCACTGCCTTTCTATATAATCAGTTTTAGGGGAGAAAAGGTCTAAATCAGACAGAGAAAGCTGTACACAAGAAAGTACAAAAATGTGACAGGAGAAAGTCAAAGCCAGGTTAAGGGTTTAGGGATGCTAAAGCCAGTAGGTGGCGCCCTATCATTTCAAATAAAGATGAATTCAAAATAACATGAAGTTAAATCACAGGTCCAGATCCTCCATAGCCTGTACAACCTATTTGTTCCTAAGCAATGACATATTTGCTTTGTATAATGGTTTTATTCTTCCACACTGAACAAAAATTCACTATTACATCAAACACATTAGGTTTTATGCCCTAATCCATTATCAGAAAATGCTCGTTCCCTCAAGGTGCATACAAAGAATCTATTGAGAAACTAGTTCTGCTGCTTGTTTCATACAGAGACAATCACAGAGGTTTTATTATATCATTATGTATCGTTGCCATCTGTTGTATTGTTGATGGCCAGTGATGGGACAGGTGTCTGCTGACCACACGTGTTTATACAAACAATAATGAATCAGCAGTACAGACTGTAAATACTCTGAAACAATATGTGCTATAGGAAGATAATACATCAGTCTTCTTTTAAAATGTTTGATATTACAGTGTTTGGATTTAATGTTAGCTTGTGTAAATGCACTCAGTCCTGAAAGCAACAGGAAACTGAGATGTTTAATTTAAGAACATAAAACGATACTAAGAGTGAGAGATGTGGATGAAATCCTCTAGTACAGTAGTGTATACTTTCATATTGTCATATCAATAAATCAGTGTACAATATCTTTCAATATACATACTGTATGTCGTACATTCAATTTTAAAGTTGCAAAATTATGAAATTCTCAGTTTATAGTTCAAATTTCTCTGAAATCACCTTGTTAAGGATTACTGGATGGGCCTACCGGGCACCGGTAGTTGCTTTGCGTCTCTTTGTGGACCCGGGGCCCCTTGATCCCATGGGCCCCTGGGCCCACAAAGAGATGCAAAACAACCCCAAAAGACACACAACAACCACACAGGGACACAAAACGACTACAAAGAGACACCAAATAACTACAGAGAGGCACAAAATGACTACAAGAAAATGCAACACTACCACAAAAACACAGAAAACAACCACAAGAGACACAAAATGACTACAAAGAGATACATGATGACTGCAGAGAGACCCAAAACAACTGCAAAGAAACACAAAACAACCTCCCAAAAAAATTAACAAAAACTGCAGCAGCATGTGTGTTTTTTCTTTGTGGTCATTTTGCGTCTCTTTGAATCTTTGGGTTTCACATGTGTATGAGGAGTGGAGCTTTTACATGTCTGTGTCCAGGGTCCCATTGTCACATAATCCATTCATGCTTGTCACCACATATCAACCCTAATCAGGTTTTTCTTGATGTTAAACAGCTAAATAAGAATACAGTAAAGCAGCCAATCATTCCCACAGCATTTCAGTTCTGTTCAGCTTTGCAGGCCTCGTTAGTATTCAAAGAGAATCGACTTTGCCATGGAGGGCAATTACGTTCACAGAAAATTAACATTCATTGTGTGTCAGTGACATTATGCGAGTATCTGTCTCAGTATGAAGCATCCAGGGACCGAGAGCCATGTAATCAATATCTATTAGTCCTCCCATCAGAAGAATTAGATTTCACTATTAGATCAGCCTGCTCCCCTGACTCGACGTCAAACATTATAAGTTGACTGGACATGTCATGCGCTGATGTAGCTGCCTAATGAAAGAGATCATGTTGAACTCAAATGCAATAAGAGGAAACACGATCCATCTTCTCAAGAGGAGTTATTCTGCATGGAGGCCAGTAGGTGTCAGACTCACACCGGAGAAAGAAACAAAAAAGTCAAGAGTTTAAAGCAGAAAGTGGCTTTCGCATTTTATTAATATTGACATGGGTACATACGTAAATGGGAAACCTATGGGTAGATTGTGTCAGAAACCAGGATTTCTTTCTTTTTGTACTGCTCTTTGTGTTTTGTTTTTTTACAAACCAAATTCAACAAATGAGAGAAAATGAAATGCAGCTGTGCGAATGGCAGATTACACATATTTCATACAGTGTCTTCTTCTTATAAAATCAGACCATCAGATGATAGGAAAAAGTTTTGGTTTTGTCTGCTGTGACTCACAGATGCATGTATAATGATAGAAAAAACCCTGAAACAGAGGAAATTATGGGATTGGATTAACTTTAAAATCCCAGTCTAAACTGTACATTATATCTATGAATGGGTCAAGACAGTTGACAGTCACGTCAAACTTGGTAAAAGAAAATGTTTTATTGTTTGATGTCAAACCTGAATGGCTGTTGAAGTAAGTGCTCATTATAATGTGCTCTATTTTAAACACAAACATATTTTTGAATCAAAGAATTTGGTATAGGACGGCATGGTCAAATTTAGAAATGTTGCCCATTTAAAGTGCTTAACAACATATACAGTGTTACAAATAATCTAAACAATAAATTAAACCAAAGACAGATAAATAAGAAATATATGTCAAAACATAAAGATATTCAAACAAGCAACAAAAGCTAAATAATGAGATACATTTTGAACGTAATATCACAATTAAACAAGCCATTGCACATCGTCACGTGATATATATATGTTTATGTATATAGTGTTGTTTTTTTCTTTTCTGAATAGCTAAAGAGCAGACGACTTTGATTCAGAGAGACTTCAGAGTTTGAGTTTTGTAGCTTCAGGTCGACAATCCTTTTGACTCTTGACATAAAAGCTGAAATGAACTCCCATGTTTGAGTAAATCCTGAGCTCTTTTACTCAAGAGTTCAGGTTATTTTGGGGGGGTGTGAGGTTGCTGCCAACACCTTCTCCGGGTCTCGGCGTATTCACTCAAGTGCTAAAATCAGTGGTGTATCTATACAGCAGGTTGGTAATCCTTGGGTTACAGGTGGGAGGTGAACACATGAGAACTCTCCGGGCGGACCTGTTTGTATGTGTGTGTTTCTTTTTTCTTTTTTTGGCTGTGCTGGGATCAGGTGCTGGGTGGTGCCGGGCACTACGGAGGCAGCAGCGGGGGTTTGAAGGTGCAGGCTCCGGTACACTGACGAGGGGTGAGCATCTTGCAGGAGAAATGGTGAAGGGCGTCATGAGCTTCTGGGGAGGAACGGATCCATCAGTGAGAACATGCAGACAAACACAGACAACACTTCACTTCACTAAACAGGTGTAAATTGGTTTAGTTTGTTTTTAACCTCATGCTTTTGTTAAAGGATAGGTTTGCATTTTTTCAAGTCTGTCGTAAAAACATGACTCACATGCCCACATGCACATTGAGGCAGTTGCTGTATTGTTGTTGTTCCTACTGTCCAAAAAGAGATCTGATCTTAACGTGATTTTAGTGTAAGTGATTGTTCTGGTTCCGTGTTAAATTCAGTGGAAGCTAACTGGAGGCTCCAGCAGTCATGTGGTTGTCTGGGTCTTTTTAGTACAAAAGTTCCTCTTTGTGTTTTCATAAGCCAGGTTTCCATCCAAATATAGTCTAAATTTGATCTGAATTTTCAGAAAATTGGTAAAAGAAAATGGGAATGAATGTTTATCATCAACTAACGTGTAAATATTATGAGTTGAGCACATGAAGATAAACAGCTGGTGATGCTAATTATCCATCCAGGTGCAGCGAAAGAGGGCGCAGCCAGATGACGTAATTAAAAGAGCGCCAGTCACACCTCAAACGGTGGGAAACAATGTGGGAAACATGATGAAAATATGGCATTTATGTTTGGTTCATGTGTTTAGTAGAGGAAGGTTACAGTCTCCTCATCGCTCACGTTTTTGTATCTAAGTCACATGCTTCATGGATGTCATGATTTATTCTGCTTTTATTTATTTATATCTTTTCCACCTCAGCCAAGCGTTAGAACTTTTTCTGGGATATTTCAAGCTTTTTTCCCCTCTGATGTTTTGTGTTTCCACTCAGGTTTTGGTGGAGGGCTGGTAACAAAAATAGGAAATGTTGTTCTAAAAATATTTTGAAAGATAGACACTTAATTAGACTAATTCAGATTGCTGAAGCCAAAAATTTGCTTTGCCTGAACTTATAATTTCTTTGTACAGAACAAAGACTGTGGTTTTTTTCAATCACTTTCTTTGAAACTGTTTTAAGATGGGATCTCTTTACAGCCAGAACAATTAAAGCAACCAACAGCACTTATTATATATACTTACATATATGGGCATGTGAGTTTTGTTTTAAGGCACACTATCTAACTAACCTATCCTTTACTGGTGTCATGCTGTAAATATTGATCACACTGATTACAGGAGGTGTTTAATAAAAAAGTAGCACTTGCATATTTATGTTTGTAGGCGGAAAAAAAGACATGTACTCATGTTCCTTTTTTTGGACCAGATGAAATTACCTTTTAGCTTCTGCTGTATTGCATAACGAGCCTTTCTCTCTTGGTCCAACTCGCTGCACAAAGTGTCTATCCAAAAATGAAATTAATAAAAGAAATATTAAAAAATAAAAAATTGGTCAAAAAAAAGGATTAAAAAAGGAAAAAAGAAAAGAAAATATGAGCTGCTGTGTAGCATCTGAAGTGGAGGAGTGTAATGTATGCCATTTGCCCCTACGGTATTTAGAGTGACCCCTCTGTGTACTTGAACCCTGTATTTAAACTACTGTAACATTAAACCAATCCTTTAACGGGCATGGCATTAGTTGCTGTCTACTGCATGTAATCGATACAGCACTACATAATGGTCTGTCTATTCAATTTTCCATGGTATGATTTAGGAGAAAATAACCTTCGCAAACAAACAATGTGGTTTTGGTTTCACCTTTTGATACCTAATAATTTACTCAACTGCAGGAGGAGAAATATGGAGTTTACAGGAAAAAGGCTGCACACAAACTGCCAATATTTCAATATGCAAGTGTCACTTTTCCTTCCTTTTATAGTTTAGAGGCTAGTTGGTTAAGATGGATTGATATGGCCTATGTTACTTAAACGCTTTTTGTTGCTCAATCCCCCCCATAAACTTAAAGAGCATTGATCTATATCCGCTTTACAGTCATAATCTATGGAGGCACAGAGTACAGAGAGACACCAACCTCGAACAATCTGCAGCTGCTGGACCATTTCCTCTCTGTAGGACAGCTCACGCTTCATTTGATCCTGAAAATTATCTGAAGAGTACCGAAGGCCACGTCAGATGGAAAATTCTCTGACATTGTGGAGACAAATTTAAAGACACATTTCCTGGATTCAAGGGACAAAATGACTCGCTCTTTTCCTAACATCTCTTAGGCTGCAAGCACAAGGTTTAAGATCCAAACAAAGGTGCACAAACACATCTCTCTCCCCGTTGCTTTGAATGCACTCAGACTCACTTTTGTCCTACCTTTTAAATGCTGAAATTCTCTCTCCAACTTTTTCCTCAGCTCAACTTGTTCCACAAGCTGCTTCTGCAATTCCTCTGCAAAGTCCAAACCCAAAATGTGTCAAATTCAACACCAACTTATTTCCATCTGCTGCAAGGAAAACACTGAAACATACCCCATCTGACACCTACAGTACCCCTGAATAACGAGCAGGGATGTGGTGCAATGAGGAATTGTGCATCATAATGCAAATAACCACCAATATCACCACCAATATCTTGAAATAACACAAAAAAAACACGTTTGTTCTCTATCATCACCGGAATGAATCATCAAATGAATTTGATTCCACTTAATATGATATATTTTGAATTTCTGCACATTAAGATTGATGTCAGCCCAGTAAACCGACTTCAGGTGCGTTTACATCCTTGATAACAACCATTTCACCGCTTTGCTTTCGCTTGCTGCCACAGTAATTGCCATGCATTGCCTGGAGGTTGAGGCGATAATAATGGAGTCCCAGGGTTTTTCCAAGCGTTGTAAAATAATTAGCTGCCGTGCCTCGGGGTTGTGGCTCTGTTCGTTAAAATATTAATAGCCTCTAAACGATTTCCTCTTACAATAATAAGTCAAAACTCCCACATCTCGTGATTAAGTGGTTAACAACTATAGGAACACTTTAGGCCCACAAAACATGCAAATTCACATTTAGATTTTGGCACGTCATCTTTAGCAGGCCGTGGGCATTTAGTTGCATTTTAAATGGGTTGCTTGAAATGAATGTTTAATATTCATATGATAATAATAAAAGTATGTTCTTTTTTAATTTTTGATAATTAAACAACCCTAGACAAGCGGTTGACTTAAAATTAGGTTCATAAATTCAACCTAATTACGGAATAATTGGCTATATTTAATTTAATTAATTTCTTACATTTTAAAATAACACATAAATACCCGCGTTAATTAAATGTGGTGACCAAGCCCCTGTGCGCCGTTTAGCTGCTGTATCAACATACATTTGTTGGCTGGCGATACATGAACCCACATTACAATAAAAATAGGGATAATTGCTGGGGATAATTAATATCACCTGCTACACTTTTTCTTTTCCTTTTGATCCTGAAAACAGCCTCTTACCTTTGGCCATGTTCTCCAGATCTCTTTCACGCACGCTGATATCGATGCGTAAAGCTCCATCGGCTGCACACAAACCCAAAACACATGATTTAACCTACAAATGAGTCATCTATAGAACTGCAATATCGTTAAAGGCTTCTGGTGAAATACAGCAAAGCAGCTAAAAGATTTAGAATATGAAGGTTTTGAATTTCAAAATAATATAAAATTATTATTATAAAATATAAAAAGAATTAAAAACCTTCTCTGCTCTTTTGCTCCTGATAGGACGCTGCATTGCGTTGGTTCTGCGTTTCAGACACGTGATGGACACCTGAACATAAACAGGCGACAAGACAGTTTCACTTCAAAGAGACAAAAAAGCACCAAAAGTTTGTATTAATAATCAAACCAGGCCGATACACTGGTTAAATAATTACCGTTGGGTCTGCGGGGGCTGCTCGATTGTTTCGACCCGAACGACGACGGCTCGTTCAGGAGCACGTGGCCGTCCTTTTCACGAGCGTACACCTGTAAAATGAAGCACATACTCGGATTTAATAACGCGGACTAATTATAAGCCATTTACTGCGGTTCTTCACATAATTGAGGCCATTTTCTTTAAAGAAAACACACAGTAGCCCTGCTATTTGTTCTAAAGATGCTGATTCCAAAGGAAACACACGAATGTGGTGGTGAAATATCTTATAACTGAACAGACCACAGAAAAGAGTTTTATTAGGAATAAATAAAAAACAAATCAGGATAAATGTGGGTTTTATACTTTAATTACTTTCATTAATCGGCGATACATTAGTAGTCTACAGATAATGTGGCTCCTTATTGATCTGTTTTTGGGGAAATTCTCTTTCTCTGATTTTAGAGGTGAAGGTCGGCCTTGCTGCTGCCTTGCTCAACGACAGGGCAGCTGAATGACTATTTTGTTATTATTGACCTTTATTCTTATTCATATTTAGAAAATATCACTATCAAATATCTTTTTTAAATTCCAGGCCAATTGATCTTGATTACATTTTTATCGGCCTGCTCTCTTCTATAAACTCTTATCATATTCTCCACTACTGCGACAATTCAACGTCCCCCACGGGGATCATTAAAGTTTCATTTAATCTAATCTTACTTCCTGAAGAGGAGAGCCATTACGCATCCGTCGTTCCTCATCTGATGACCCAGTGTGCACGGAGTCCTCCGGTGACGACGCTGCCGCTGCGGGGCTGGAGGGGTCAGGCTGCTCCTGGCTCTCCTCCGCACCCGAGGAGACCGGGTCCGGAACAGGAGAGTCACGCTGGTCCCCTCCGGAAGAGATCTGGATCGGCTCGTCCTCGTCTTGTCCCCGGTTGGACTCCACATCCACGTCCGGGTCGTCGTCGTCGTCATCGCCCACCACGCTGTCCCTGTCCGGTGATATCGACCTATAACTGGAGCTCTCGCTGATAAAATCCGGGGACAGGTAGCCAGGGCGCACGCCGTAGCTGTCTCGGTTGCCATAGAGTTTGGCGATGCTCTCCGCGTCTTTGACCACTGGTCTGAAGGCCGAAATGTAGCTGATTTTCCTCTGGGGGGTCTCGTCCCCGGACTTGTCCTCGTCGTTCCTGGTGGAGGAGGACTGGGAGCTGGAACAGCGCTCTCCGCCGTCCTGCTGACTGTGAGGGTGGTGGCTGGTGTCTTTGGGTGTGTTTGCGCCCCGCTCGCTTTGGTCCGATAAGTCGAGCTCGCTCTGCCGGACGCCTGGCAGCTCGGGGGGAGGTTTGGCTGGAGACCCCGGGTAGGGCGGCATGGGTAGGCCGCCAGCTGTAGGCCAAAACATAGGGAACGCAGGGTAGAGGGTGTCCTTTGCGCCAGGCCAAAACACACCAGACACGTTGGTTTTGTTCGCCTCAGGCACGCCGTCGCTCTTTTTCTGACACAGCCCGTAGCTGGGGAAGCCATAGGGGTGGTGGGGGAACAGAGGCGGGGGGATTTTCTGAAGCATGCCAAAGCTCTTGCTGGGCACTGGGATGACTGGGTAGGTCCGCGCGCCACTCGCCAAACTCAGGTTATTATTCCCCTGATCCGCGTCGCACCGTAAAGTTTTGTGAGGGATCTCGGGGGAGCTGGTTTGGGCCAGGCTGGACGAGGCCTGTGATTTCACAGACGAGGACATCCCCGACCCGCTCATGGGCAGAGTCCTTTTTCTACTTCCCCCGTTGAACATGGCCTTTACATCCTCCCACGCGTGGTGAACGTCCTCAGATTGTTTTTTGTCCGTCAGTTTCAGGTGGCGTCGCCACGAATTAAAGTTGGCCGCGTCCGGCTGCAGGTACTTGGACTCTGAGGTGCGATGGGAGTGGAAAATGAATTTATTTGGGGAGAAATACATGTTGCAAAAGCTGCACTTGATGCACTTTGCTCTGGAGCTGTTGTATCTGGCGGGTATGAAGCTGCCCCTGGAGCCCCAGGCGCAATCATGAGACACATCAAATGCAAAATTTTCCGGTAGCTTTGGGGGGCTGTGCGCTCCCAGGAAGGACTTGCACAGCCTCTCGGCCTCCCGTTTGGTGATCATGCCGCAGCGCCTGGAGGAGATTGGCATGGCCCCGGCGCGCCGCAGGAGCTCCAGCTGGACGGGGGTGCACTGCACACAGGTGATGCCCAAAGCGACCCGGCGGTTGTGTATCTCGTTGTAGCTGTAGTTTTTCAGCAGGGTGTTGGAAATCTGCGCCAGGCAGAGTCTCTCCTTACCGTCTATGACCAGACATACGATGGGCACCCCGTACAGGGAGGTCTCACTCACTTGGTTTGGTTTGAGGGAACTGGGTCCGGAGAAGCTCTGTGCGTCCTGCTTTAAACTGGGGGAAGAGCTGGCGTCTCGTCCCGCGTCTCGAAGCTGTCCGGGCATCGACTCCATCCCTGGAAGCCTGTCAAAGAGAAACCTGGAGTGAACCGGGGGGCTGTTTGACAGAATGCAAAAGCACAACATTTTCAGTGCATCATCTTGAACCCAGTTGTGTGTGTGTGCATATATATAGAGAGATATATAAATTGATATCAAAAATATCACAAAAATTAAAATGTGGGATCACGGAGCATTAAAAAGGTTTTATTCAAATCTGGTAAATAGAGATGATAACATAAGTATAATTATTATGACGATCATTATTATATTACTTTGCTGTAGCGGTAGTGGATAAAATATATTCAATACAATTTGATTATATTGTATTTTGATGCTTTTGGAACATTTTGGAAACGTTCATGCCAATAAAATAATTTGAATGTAACTGAATATAATGATAATAATAACACTGAAATATTTCTTTTTGAAAATAACAAACTAACATCAGGCTTTTGCAGGAAGTTATATTGAAAAGCGAAATCAATCAGACGTCTTGTTCATTATTTCTTGTATCTCTGTGCATCCGGCCTCCTCTCTCAGGTTGACCGGGTCCCTGCGCGGAGGTGGATCTGCTTGCTCCTCTTATCTTCCAATCGGCTCAGCACTTATGGGACAACTACTTAAGAGTCACATAAGATACTTATACGCGGATAAGGACAGAAGGAAAATGCAGCCTGAGCTGCGCCAATGCGCTTAGCAGAGAGGAAAAGAACAACTATAAGCTGCTTTCCTGGTAATTACACAGATCCACGACTGCGTCTTCGCATTGTTAATAAAAGACTAGCCTTATATATAATTAAAGCTTCTGTGCAGATTAGCTTCAGCCACTTGCTGGAAATTAGGTTGAATCAGGCCCATCTCACGTTCGCCTGCGCATACTTACTCTTTGCGTCTCGTCACCGGCTAAAACACACGCAGCAGAACGCAGCGGCTTTAATGGTTCTCTAACAACTCACACAAATACAACTATTTACAACGAGTGATGGATTAACTAACATTTGCGTTATACGACATATTTTTGCATGCTAAATAAAATGCTTTTCTTTTCCAAAGAGCTTCTGCCTGACTTAATTATAGAATTAAAGAAAACACATACCTTTCTCTCCTAAAAAGACGACACACTCCAACGGGGTTTGGGATGAAAAATGATAATTATTAGGAATAAATAGATAGAAATGCAGGCCCTATGAGTCCAGACGGGGTGCGCTGCCACAGACAAGGCGGTCTGACAGTAGAAACTCTGAGCTGGAGGCTTTATTTCAGTTTATTTCAGTGCAGGCAGCTGCAGACAGGACCTCCATCCCGTTGGATCCCGGGGAGGTGAATGGCGTGTAGACAGGAAGCACATGGCACCTCTCTCTCTCTCTCTCTCTCTCTCTCTCTCTCTCTCTCTCTCTCTCTCTCTCTCTCTCTCTCTCCCCACCTCCCTCTCTCTCTCCTGTCGTGCTGATGTGTAATAGCTCTCTCTCGCTCTCTAAGACGTGCTGAGCGACTACACACCAGTTAAGATAATTCACAATTTTGCAGCTCTGACGCACAAACATGATCAGAAACAGAAGAATATCACGCACAATTAGGCCCCTGCTGACCCCAAATGGAGAAACATTTTGGTCCTAAGATTCGTGTTTATGGATATATTTGTTATTACATATCATTAAGGATGAGAGCAGCATAACCCCATCTTGGCAATATCTGCAAAAAGACATCAAAATAAAGAGAATTTATAACACTGATAATTGTGACCCCTCCGGACCCCGTCAAGGACCCTCTAGGGGGCCCCCGGACCCCACATTGGAAACCACTGCTGGCCTATCTGATCAGGCACAGTGTGTTCTAAGCATCACTTCAGTTGTAATCATTCACATGCTGTATTATTTCCACCGTAGCGGGAGCGAGCTGACAAACAGTGGCACGTTGGAGGGCAACAAGAATGGCAAAAAGACCCGGGCTCATTTATCAAGTTACACGACCATCTGTTAGGCTTCCACGCCGGCCACCACAATCAATTTGAGGCCTACAAGCGATAAAAGAAGAAGTGAGCAAAGGAAAAAATGAAGGACAAAACAAACAAACTGAAAATAGACGTCTTGGATTTGGAGGTTTTTGTTGGTGCGTCAACTTATTGGAATGCGTTCTGTTCACACTCTGCGATGAAAGTGGAGTGACTCTGGGGTGAGCTGATGGTGATCATCATGATGACGCCTCAGGCCAGACTGTTTCTCTCACTCTCACACACAAACACAGAACGTATATATATATTTGTGTGTGTGTGTGTGCGTATAAGTGATGTAAATGGGGACAGTCAAGCCGATTGGCTGCCTTGGAGAACTTAATTTATTATTAATAACCGGATCGATGGCTGATGGCTTAACCATGCTAATGTCCCGTCTGTCCTGCACAGATAGAAGCGTCGATACCTGCAGCAGCTGGACGGACAGAGAGACAGACAGACTGTGTTTGGACATGAACAGTAGGAAACCTGGGAAGTAATGAGTGGAGGAGGGAAAAGCCAAAAGCAGTCAGACTTTTTTTTTCTTACATCATGTGTCATCACGAATGGAAAAAAAATCACACCTTCAAACAGGACCCCCCCCCCCCCCCTTTTTCCCCCTGGAGGTTGCATTAAAGTTGAAAATGATAATAAATGTAAATGCACGTATTTTATGAGCTAAGACTCTCCATGAAATAAACCCTAAAATAAACCCTCTTCTTCATCCTGTGACTAGAAGTAGAGTGATAAATCAGCCAGGCCGATATCAGCTTATTGCATATATATCGGTGTCAGTGTATCGATAAGAAGTTCCAGTAACAAAATGCAGAAGACACCAGAGAGTGCTGACAAGTTTGCTTTTAAATTGTAAAATGTTCCACTAAACACAAATCATGGTCCCAGTTCTTCAAACAGAACACAAAAAAAACTTTGTAAGGGATCCTTATCAGCCAATATATAATAATCAGACTTTACTAACTCTAACATATCAATATTAACTTTAAAAATCCAGTACTGGGTTATAGTGTTTGACACCACAACAGAGGTTCTCTCTTGGTGCTGCACATATTCACGTTTATTGCCTTTTATGAGCAGTTGAGTGTGTGCAAGTTTAAAAAAGAATGAAATGTAGATAGGAGGAGGTACAGTGTTCATCAGTTATCACTTATATCAGTATTACATTTAAAAAAATGTTTCAGTCATAGACAATATGAAATATGAAATCACTTCTTCAAACTTTTTTAATTAAAAAAATAAAATAAAGCTAGTGCTGAAGGTGGGGGGGACTTCATCCTCCTACAGCAGCTGTGTTCAAGGTGAGCTTTGACAAGACAATATTCTCTCTGAGGTACAGTATACAAATGATAGAGGATAAGTCTGGTGATATTCTACATTTTCTTATTGTCGACAAATCTCACCAAAATATGGAAACCAACAATGAATTGATCGTCTGTGTATCGAAAGCCTGACTGACTAATTCCTTTGAGTCAGCCCCACATACGCTGCCCTGCTGCCAGGAATATGTTGTGTATTAATCCACTGCTGAAAATAGTCTCCATCAAATTCACTATTTCGTTTGAGTTTGCTTGCAAATAACTACAGTGCACAGCTGTTTCAGATAAATTATTTGTCATTTAAAAAATATAAAACTATATATTATATGACCCTGTTAATGAAGATTTACATCCTGAGCAGGGGGCTCAGGGCTGATGTAGGTGTCTGTGTGTGTGTGTGTGGGGGGGGGGGACCAGTGAGAAAAAGTTCCCCTTGCACCCCAGGAAGTCTCAGACAGGCCCATGCCCTGAAACTGATACAGGTTTGACATAATCTGTAGAAAAACACAGGGGTTAATGCTGCAAATTAACTAAATTATTCTGTAAATCCACAAATAAACACAAACAAGCAAATACATATTTTGGAGAGTGTCAAAGAAGACAGCCAAGAGAAACCAAACTGATGTGAGTGTGTGAGGAGTGCGTGCATAAAGTGGATGAAGCATTATCAGCCTGTGCAGCCTGAGCTCGCCAGTTTTACCTCCCTGCAATATTGATGCTCAACCTGATCCTAAGCGCATCCTCTCCTCTTTCAGCATCAAGAGGCTTCCCCTGCAGCCCCCGCCAATAATTACAATTTTATACTGTAATTATTCCTCTCTTTTTAATTATTTAGACCGCCGACTTGAATGCAACCATTGTCGCTGCTTATTCCGGGGGAAACGTGAGCTGACGTGGCTGGATCAGCAGCGAGGAGTTTTTAATTAGACGTTTCAGCGGTAATTTTAGGCGAGCTCTTTATTATTACTGTTGGATACAAATTACCCGGGCCTCATTGATATGCGCTCAATTGTTTAAACAAACCTTTAACCTGAAACATTAATGCGCTTCAGGTTTAAGTCATTAGGAGTCCCAACTCACCAGGCGAACTCAGGCCTGATGGATTATTTAACACAACAGTGTGAAAGTTGTTTTTGTTTGGAAATAACGTTTAATAAGCGTTTGGTTTGCAATTTATAAAAAGTGTAGCTTTACACTCATGATACCTTGGGTATTTTGTATTTAGGTATATAATTGAGCTCCACTGTTATACATACTGTTATATTCCACAGTTTGTATGTTTGCTGTATTATAATGATGAAAGTCAACAAACATGACAGTGATTGTAGTTTATTTCAGATATGGCGCTTTCAGGGAGAATTCAAAACTGCTGTTCTTTCATATGTTGATATATTTATTGATTTATTGCCTGATCAGCAACTTGAGATCAAGTTCAAACCTCTTATTTAATCGACTGTCACGTCACTTATTGTATTATTATCCAGTGCAAACATGCAGCCCATAAATAATGGGGGTGAAATATCCATTGCAGGAAACAAAGGTGTCTAAAACTGTATGTATAGACGCAAAATAACACCTCCAAATATGAAACAACCAGCAGGAGTGTGTGTGTGTGTGTGTGTGTGTGTGTGTGTTTTAATGCCACCGATCTTTGTCATTGATTTGAGTCAAAAGCCTGCGCGGGGATGCAGCTGAGGCATGACCATATTTTTTCTGCAGGACGTGTTTCGTCTTATTGTTAAAGGCTTATTTCCACACTACACTTGCACATTGTCATATGATGTAAAAAGATAAATCAAGCGCGCCTCAATCAGGACAGGTTTAATAACAGCAGCAATTGAGGCCAAATGTTTTATAATTAACAGTTGTATCAGCACCCTATAAAACCATGACCCCTATAAATCCCATTTTAGAGACCAATCAATCCTCCTCTTGGACTAAAGGGCCTATTGATCCCTCGCTGCTAAACGCTTTCTCCGTATCCTTTTTTGTTTCCAGTGAAAAGAGCATTTCGATCGCACTTTTTATTGGAAGCAAAGATTCCGCCGAGAGGAAAGCGATGGCTCGAAAATTAAACGGTGACATTTTAATTACAGGACATTGATAAAGGGATCTGGGTAATGGCTGTGTACAGGGCGGCCACTCATTGTCCCGCCTGATGTGCTAATCAAGTCGGACTGCTTTGGAAAAAAAGGTCATCGGCAGATACAAAGCAGAGACGCAGCTCGGTGGGACTTTGGGAATATGAAGGTCCCGGACTGCCAGAAATGAAGACGCATCTCCAAACAAAGCCCGGTCAATATCCCGGAGAGAGGCCCGCCAGATGAGATCACGGAGCATCCAAATTTTCATTCCAGACATATTATCACTATAGGTCACACGAAGCACGGTCATAGATCATCTGATGCCACAATTTACACGCCACAGAAAACATTTGTGGCAGGCAGAGACTGACTGGTCAGCATCACTCCCAGTAGGCTGCAGTTTATTTAAATCAACTCATCTGATCGGCAGGTAACACGCAGGTTATCATGTCAGCTTCATAATGTCATAAAAAACCTCAGTTCTGATAAAAATAAAAAAAAAGTGCAATTAATGTCAGTGTTCAGTTAGTTCTTCTGTGGTCTAAGTGCACATTTTGCACACTGTCAGGTGTTCACATCTAGTGGGGAAACACGGAATCCTTCAGCTTAACTCAACTTTTTGATCCAAATCTAATTCTGATTTTGTAATCTAAAGTGTAAGTGTAAAAAGGAATTGGTAATCAGCCTCTGCTACAAACCATGTGTAATGTCCAGTTGTAAAATATAATCGTTTTTCTGTCTATCGTAAAACAACACTCACACGCCCACACAGAGACATATGGGTCACTGTAAATATTCCTCCTGTCCATTGCTGCCTGTGAAGAAATCTCTTACTAATGCACCTCCAGTGTTAAAGATGGGCTCAAGATCTAGAGACATTGTTCTGTGTATCAATGCATTAAGAAGTTGAGCTGGACATAATCAGTCTTAGTTTGACAAATCAAGAGAGTACCATCCAAGGTCACAGTCTGTTAAGTACAACGTTGTCTGTTTGTGCAAGACAGCGTTTCCTTGCCGAGCTGCAGTGGAGGGATGGTAGTCAGGGGATTGTCAGAGTTTACAAAGATCATGCATGTCGGCATCAAATTTCATGAAAATCCAACCGGCAGTTGGTCAATTGCTCGACACAAATGGTAACCTGCTGGTGGTGCTGGAGGAAAAGTGGAAAACCAAAAACGTTATTAAGATTTATCCACAGAGGACCATGAATGTCTTGACTAAATGTCATGGGGATCCGCCCAACAGACTGGAATAGTCATTAGCGTGGCTTAAAACAAAGCAGTGCACTCAAACTGCTCTTAAAATGAATCTAACACATAGGATCCTCACTGTTTGTGATAGGCTTTACATTGCTGTGCATTGTCGAAGCGGTGTCCACTCCTTATACCTGCAATCCATATGACCTGCTGATTAAAATATGTAGATGAAAACAAACTTTGGCTGAGCAACAAGTACGTTTTTGGCCACTATCTGTATGGATCTAATCTTGGGAAGACAATGTCAGCCTGTCTGTCGGTCAGTTGGTCCAGACTGAAAATATCTCAGCTATTGGACAGATTGGCACAAATGTTTGTGTAGGCATTCATGCTCCCTGGAGGATGTAATCCTAATGACTTTGGTGATCCCCTGAGTGCCATCATGAGGTTCACATCTGAGGCTTTCAGTGAAATGTCAACCATTGGATGGACTGCCATGAAATTTGATGCAAAAATTGTTTGGCTCGAGATTAATTCAAATTCCCGGACCATTCTTCAATCAGGTCAAAATTTGATTTTATCCAATACTTTGGCTTATAACTAACGTTACATCGATTTAGTTTGGATTATACCTAAGTCTAAAGTGAAGTAAGAAAATAATTACCGTTTCTAACATGGTTAGCAACTAATGCCCTTCCCATCAACCCCAGCTACGCTTTGTGTTTACTGCTATTTAGCGAATTTTAGCATGCTAACATGCTAAAGTAAAATGGTAAACATTAAACGTGCTAGACACCAGAATGCTAACATAAACGCTGCAAGCATTTTAACATGCTGAAACCTGTGACTTTGTTACACTCCCAGAAATGTTTTGAGTTTCGTTGGGATCGATACTATTCCTTCCTAGGGAAAGCAATAAAGCATTGTTTGTGCTAATGAACTTATTGTAACCATTTGCACAGCAAAACCACAGAACAACATCATACAGCATTAAAAACAATGCACAATGAAAAACGTGCAGCTAAATGCAGAAAAGGTTCAGGTTTTTTGTAGCTATGTTTGGTGGCAGTAGATGAACAGTTAACAGAGTGCATATGAGACAAATTAACACACAACACACACCTCATTTTAAAATAAGCACATCAGGCCAGCTCTGGAAAGTGGGCAGAGACCTTAGGATTGTCAGTTTCTGAAAGATACAAAAATGTACCACAGACCATCATAAAGAGCTTTGCAGTGCTATCTGAACTTCTAAAGAGCCTTTTATTGGCGGCATGTAGCAGTTTTTTAAATCGATACTTTAGGACAACTCTCTTATTGATCCGGCAGCAGGTGTGCAATGTTGTTTGTTTTTTTAAAGGATACTTCAGTAAATGTGACAAAGCCAAAATGATTTCCTGCCTGGTGTGATTTTCAGTGACGGATTTCAAAAGATGCTGTACGGTGCACTGTGGAGTCGACCCTGCACTTTTCAACCTCTAATCAACTTTGGCAAATGTAAAACACTTTTCTGGAACGTTGGTGGTTCATACAGTTTAGAGGCAGTTTCCTTTCCCACTAGAGGTTCATGTCATTAAAAAAATTAAGAAGAAAGAAATACAAGGACGAACAGTATTATGGCTCATGGTGGGTATTTGTTGTATTACTGCCTTTGGTGTCCCTCAGTAGAATAATTAGTGCTTACAGCACAAAAAGGGTCAAATAGCAGGTAAAGTATCTTGTTACACACAGCTGCATAATGATCAAATAAGCCTGCCTGCGTAGCTGCATTCAGACAGAAACTTGTATAAATAACATTGTACAAGGTCTCTGATTGAAGAACAAAGTAAGACTAACAGTAAGTTTTACTAGTACTATTTTATGCTCAAGACAAAAGAAATATTTAAGAGATTTGAAAACAATGCATTCATTAAATACAAGACCTTTCTGATCCATTGGCTTCATGCTTGTGTTTCATATTAAAGAGATGAACTGATGGGCTTGTAGGTGAAGATGCCAAACCACACTATTCTTTTGCACCTGAATATATAAACTGTCACAAACGCTGTGATGGCTGACAGACTATTAGTAGCAGCTGTTGTAAGAACCCATAAAGTATAAAGCCTTTTTGGACTTGCACTGACTAACAGCATTACTGCAAATTTAAATTCAATGATTTTCTTGATTCACACAATAAAGTTTCACTTTCATTATCCTGCACTTTGCAGAACAAACGTCCTTTGACACAAGACTTCCACTTTGAACCTAGATAAAACTGAATCTTACTTCATAAACATTCACTTTAACATTTATAGCTTCTTATCCAATTCTCCACGTCGTAGGCTGAATGTTCAGCACTTTTTATCACAGAGTGAGGTTGTGAAGATCAAAATTACTCCCATGTCTGTGCATTATTATGTATACAATCCAGCAGGGTTTAGCCTAGCTTATCATAAGACTGAACGCGGGAGAAACCGCTAGCCTAGCTCCGACCAAATTTCCACCAGACAAAGAGTCTACAGCCATACTTGGGCACAGCAGGACTTTGAGATGAAGTCTAACATTGTAACAATGACGTTAACATAGTCTGTCATAGTTTAACGTGTTAGCGTGTGAACAATTGCTAATTAGCACAAAGCAAAGTGCAACTGAGGCTGATGTGAATGTCATTAGTTTTGCAGGAATTTGGTCATAAACCAAAGTATTTGCCAAAATCTAACTTTGACCTGATGATGGCGCTAAATGAAACGTCAGATGCTCACAATGTTTACAATTCATCCTGAGGGGGACATGAATGTATGTGTGTACAAAATGATATGGCAAACCATCCAAAGGTTGTCAAGACATTTCATTCTGAACAGAAACTGTCAACCTGATGGCGCTAAAGACAAAAGTCAGGGGGGTCACCAAAAGCAGTAGGATTCATTCTCCGGGGACCATGAATATCGGTAACGTTTCCATACGTAAAGCCATGCTGGCTAAAAGTGCCAAGCATTCAGGATGCTGTTGTCAATTGTTGATTGCTGGACTTCAAGGTATAACATTTATATTTTAACATGAGGAATAATTCAAGAGTTTTTGCATAAATCAACACTGCTCATCATGTAGCCACATCAAACTTCAACATTTCTACATACAATCTAAGCTCTGGGTTGTATTACTGCAATTTGTAATTAAACACCATAATATTTTTGGTAGATGGTCCTCTATTTCAAAGCATATTTTTGGACAAAGCTCACCAAGACATCACCTGGATTATTTTGTTAGGTCTAGTTCTGTGTGTGAAGCTGTTGAGGGGATGAATGGTGTGTGCGTGTGTGTGTATTTTGGTTAAATGACTGCAAATATCCAATGGGTTTGAGGATTAAATTGTGCTATCAAGATGTCCATGTTTTACTTTAGCTCTTGCACTTATTGTTTTAGAGGTGATGAAGTTTAACATCAGGATTCAGAAGGTTTAGGAGCGATTCATGTTCAGTCATGTACAGAAAAAATGGGGGATGGTTTGAAAGAAAAAAATAGCAAAATTTTTTTATTGGACTATATGTGTACATTGAACTACTTTTCACAGGTTAATGCACAAATTAATAATCAAGAACAAGGCCGATGTTAATTAAAGGTTGACTAAGATTAATTATGAAATGCAAATGGTGATTGAACTTAGGATAGCAAGGTGCTTACAGGTTTGGGTCATTCTACACCAAGATATTCAAATGTCAAGCCATTAATGGAGAGACCATCATTATTCTATATACTTAGAGCCATGTGAAGAGTTGGGGCTGTGTCCTACAGGTGTCCGAAGTCTTGTTATTGTAATTTTAATGAAAACATCATTAAGCTGGCTGTGTGTACTTGACACTCAGATACGGGTTTATTGGGAACACCTAGATCAAACTAATGCAGTTTAATACAATGGCTCTGCAATAAATCCTCCCTTCATGAAGCTTATAATGTTTAGTTATTGAAACTAATATAAAGAGGTGTTTATTCAATTGTATGATAATATTAGATGTTGTAGTTTGTGCTGCTATTGAACTGTATTGCGTTATACTGACAGGTGTTTATAGTCTACCTTATTTATATCAATGAGGGTAGACTAAATATAAGAATCAGATATTAGTTCATGATCTACCAACGGTTGACATTTTTCAATTTATTGCATTTGTGGGGACACCCTAAAACAATCTAATACATTTAGTATAAATACTTACATCGTAGTATGCTGATTTAAAATATAGTAGCTGGAATACAGTATTTCCAACCTTAATATCCATAGATATACACTATTGTGAATGATTCAAAGTACACAGGAATCTATTTGAAACATCTGGTGCTGTGAATAGAAGAAGCCTGAAGGTTAATAAGGTGAGCAAGTGAACAGAAAAAAACAGACAAACAGAGTTGCACTTTGTTTTTAAAGGTCTAATGTTAAGTGAATGACAAAATCGCAAACTTACCCAGATGATTATGTTTAAATAATTTTTATTGGTTGGTTGGAATATGTACCAACACAAATAATTATAGAAAAGGCCATAATCTGCAAGTAATATCACAACATTAATATTTCTGCAGAGTCCCATCACTGATTTGACGCTTCGAGGCAAAAAACTGGAAAAATAACAGGGCAGCAGTCACAAGAGGTGATCTCTGTTGTAAGCAGGCTGAAAAGTAAAAAAAACTATAAATATTTCCACTGATACTGCAGATTCATATTTAAAAATCACAGTCAATGAGAACATCACCAAACCATAAAAGATGCCTCTGAGCTTTTGGGGGTAAGAGAACATCTGTTCAGAAATATGAAATGTGTTTTTTTGGGGGGATTTCAGAAATACGTAAACTTTTGAGTGTTCACCAGTGTACACACTTCTGATTTCATACGTATTTAATAGTTTTATTAGTAATTATAACTTCCGTTACATTTAAGGCCAACTTAATGTTAGGTATAATTAACAATATATGTGGTATAGCACAGTACATATTCTATTCTTTGTGCAACTGCTGGGAAATTCATTTTGATGTATTTCAGCTACTTGAACACCTTCAAATTTTAAGTGTCTCCAATTATCAGCGCAAAATACATTTACATTTTTTATGAAAATGAATGGCATCTTGCACAGACGTCTTTCCCAAAGTTAAAGTATATTTATGTACATAAAAGTAAAAAAGGCTGTGCCTTATTTTCAGGTTTCTGCTGCAAATAATGGCACTAATTAAATTTGGCAATATGTGAGGATCACGCCACAATAGCGCCTCCTCTGGCTGTACAATTCACTTAACCATTAACAAACACAAACATTTGTCTACGTAATTTCTTTCATTTCCAGTCTGGAGTACGGTCAGTTGTAAAGGAAAGTAAATGTCACTTAAGTAGCATATATGGTCGTTGTCCTGTGAAAACCCTGTAAACATAAAATAACATTTGTCTGTAAAATTCAAAAACATCTTCAAATTTGGAGATACATGGTTTTGACTAAACAGCCTGTTCTGGAAATAAGATGCTCAACAATCAAAAGGACAAAACAAAAAACTGAACCCGCTGTAGGCTTGTTCATGTAAAAATACAAGAGATGTTGAAGAGTTCCCAAATTATGAATGACATGATGTTTGATTGTTCTCCAAACAACAAATGTGTTCTGCGTTTCAGATCAGTCAAAGGCCAGTGATTAAAATCTATCTCCTCATTGTTACAGAGGACAAAAGCACACAGAACTGAAGAAACTACTCATCACCACTCGTATAATAAACTGGTACTTTAAGCCTTTACTGTTGCGCTGATGTACTGCTGTTACATTCGTTTCCAGCGATGCTCACATTGTACACATCAATTCACTTTAGGCTTCATCTTTGGTGTTAAGTGCACTGCGTTCATGTTTTTTCTCTACAGCACTGTACATCAACTGATCTCATTAGGCAAAGCAATAAAAGAGCATAATTTCAATATAGTACACGACATATCTCGCTAAGGTAAGAACTTACTGGTGAGAAAGTGGATAAAAAAATGACTTTGTGGTTTTCTGTAACATTTCTCTTTTGTAAGAAAAACAAAAAGCAGCTGAGTGAAAATGGAAAACTGCTTCATCACTTCCTCTCCAACAGTTCATTCAGTGGCATTCAACATTAGGCGTGTCTGTGCAAACGGAAATAAAAGATGTGCAACGGAGTTAAAAAAGTATTCAGAAACCTGGTTTCCTCCCGATGAGAAAAATGAAAAAATGTTTTGGTTTGTGGCTTGAGAACCAAGAAAAGATGCATGTCAACATTTCATTCCACTCTGTAACACTGCAGAGCTGCTGCAAACTCATTGGTAACTGCAGGCTTGTTGTTCACTTAAACACCCCTTAAACACAGAATTTTGTATCTAGTTAATACAAAACACCACAAGATTAGGGAATAGCTGGATACAAATCTTCGAGTCTGGGAATAAAAACAGGTACATAATTTTGGGGTGGGGGATGTTTTCCTATTACAGTCACAACCCTAAGTTTGCTGAGATAATAAATGACACCACTGGTAAAACAGGCACACAAATGGGCAGTAACACAGGCAAAAACCTCAACATTCACTGGAGGGATGTCAACAGTAAAGCACAAGACGGTTATTTGAGATACCATCCTCGAAACAGAGCACAACTCTGCCGGCGTATTGCATTCTCATGCTTTTAAGTCGTTTATTGTTACTGATCCTCTAAATCAGGACAGTTAATCTCCATTCGTCAGACTGTGACGCTCACTGCACATTTCTTTACAGTCTGTACAGAAAAAAATGTGGGGACGAAGCTGCAGCTGGAGGCCCCCGCAAGATAGAAGGCGCAGATCTCTCTTTGCACTTCTTGGATGCAGAGATTCAGATGCAGAGTTCAAAGGGTGTGAGAAATACTCACATAAATTATGTAACATCTAGTGATTTTTGTCCACGTACAGGAAGTCACTTGAACAGTGGGTTTGGACGTACTTGACCCTGAAGCCTTCGATAAGTGTTCAAGGTTTGGGATCAAACGTCCGGGTGCATCGTGGGGAGTCAGATGTGTCCCTGAGCCTGCTGGGCTCGTCTCTCCTCCAGACAGCGACAAACCCACATCGACACCACCTCTGCATTACCATCGTTATACTGTATGATGAAGGAATGGTCCTAAGAAAATAAAGATAAACAGAGTGTTAAATCATGTGTATTTAGAAAAACAACTGATAGTTTAATTTTGTTTTATAGAACAAGACACAATACATTTATAATTCATGCATTTAAAGGTTTTATTTAAAAAAACAACAGTAATGAGATCAATTGTTATTTATGAATAAATTAGGTCAAAAGGACGACTTGAATATAAAAGCATAAAATGGGATTGACTATAAAAGTTTATTTTGAAATTCCTGTGACATATGCAGATAATGGACTGAGGTTTTTTAAAATGTAGCGTTAAGCACATTGAGAAACCAAATTAGAAAACTTACTTAGAAGACAAAATTTAGCTTCACTCAAAAATCTATGGATTCAATTGCAAATTGTGCTGGAAAAATCTAATTTTTGAGTTTATTTTTTGAAAGATCTTTTCAGTTTCCATTTACAATTAAATGACATACTTCAAAAACTTATATTTTGCACTTAGAATAAATGTCTGCTGCCACTAATCTCCCTCCACAGGTACAACCTTCAGAATAACTGTCATCCATGGCAGAAGTGGACTGAAGTGGCTGTAAAAACACAAGTAATGAGCTTTCTCATAAAAAAACAGAAACAAATTATATTCTAACAGCTATCAAAAAATATTCTGCAATATTATTTTTATGATCAAACAGATTGGAGCCACAAACATTATCAAACCTTCATGTGAAGTGCATGGTTTTGTTCTACTTGTATAATTACTCTAAATTAACATTCAAGAAATAATAATAAAATACAAATAAACAAAACAGGAACAACACTAAACCCTCTTAAATATTTACGTCCAACAGATTTGGTTTTAAATGCTGAACGTTTAAGTAATAGCTTGTCGGGGCATTTTAAAGAAATATTTTGAGTTTAATGATCGACATGAATCATCACAGGCTGTAAAATCAGCTTTGTAATAAAAGGTAGCAGCGGCAGTAACACAAAATGTCTTTGTAGAGCATCATAAGAAACGCTTCTGAATACGATATTAATTAAATAACTAGAATACAGTTTTCATCTTGACTGATTTCCATCACTAGTGCCAATGAATTACATCTTGAAAACCATCAAACACTCTGTTGATTGTTAGCTCAGCAAGTTTGTTGAATGCTGGCAGTGTTCACTTGTTACTTCTGCTGGACCGAAACAGAGATGTCACATGTGATATCTCAATGACAACAGTCCCAATCACCAGCCTCATCTGGGGGGGACTTTCCACACCAGAGCCAGAGGTCACTGAGGGGTCAGAGGTGTTAGGTTGTAAATGAGACACTTCAACTGAGGCTGACCATGAATTTTATTTGTGGTGTCTCGATGTCCAATTAGACAAACAACGCTGTGGCCGGCCAGTTTAAATGAACTTGTCAACACTGATTTCAACGATATCTGTCCTTAACAACAAGAGACTGTCACTGTTAATAGGAGTTCAGGCTCTGACTTAAACTAGGCTGACACTGTGTATTGTTTTATATGTTGCGTTAACTCACGCTACATCTGTCCTGTCGTCATGGCCACAAACTGCGACTTTTATGCTCATGCTTTATGGATCAATTGACCGACCACAGTGCAGGTGCTGAAACTAAATATAAACATGGCGGTCGGTTTTGGCAAGCGACAACTCCAATAAAGTTTATTCAAACAAAACCACTGCATCCTCAACAATGTTGACAAAAAGAGATATGGGGGAAAAAAAGCAAATCTTGTCAATATAAAAAACAATATCCCACAGTGACAAAACTAATTTAAGTCAGGTTGGACGCAGTGATTTGAAAAGTGAATTGTGTGGCTTTCAACAATTTTTTTCTGGGGTGGCACAATGTTAAATGCCCCCCAGCAAAACCCAAACTAGCGCAGACAATGTAAGATTAGTGACAAAGTAGGACAGACTGGTTGTGACGGTCCACTTTCTTCCTCCTGGGATCCTTTTTGTCTATTTGCGGTTACACTGGAAAATATATAAACTGCAGTCTCTGTACAGTATATAAAAATAAAGTCACATGAAGGGTGAAAACAGGGAATACAGTTTTAAGTTATTGTAGTATCCTGATTCTACCAAAATCAATTTTTTTGACTTCTTTCTTTGCTCACTGCTGTTACTTTTGACGTTCAATCAACACGTTTAGTCTGCTGCAGTTTTATATTTTAGAGGAAAATGGTAACACATTATTATCCTCCGCAAACTGTAAAAGATTGTGAAGGACTGGGGAGAGGCCCATCAATCCTGTTGTCCTTCTAATGGGCAGCTGGGGTTAACACAGTCTGAGGTTAATTACTCTCATATCAGTGTGAGTGTGTGTGTGTGTGTGTGTGTGTGTGTGTGTGTGTGTGTGTGTCAGTATGAGACGGGTGGAGTGGACGCTCCTGGGTTCCCCTATGTGCTGAATACCCATCTCATCAATCATTCTTCGTTGCCTCAGTAGAGAGGGAGTGATACAGAAATAAAGAAGGAAGTCCTGAGTGATGTTTATAAAATCCAGCTCTGCACCTCTGCTCTAGAAATTAACCCCGATAGAGCGAAGACATCTGCTGGAATCTGACCTGGATGAAGGTGTGTGGCATGTCATAACGCACTAACACACCATGCATGCACACATGTCAAGACACTGAAGAAACACAACATTAACTCACTGTTTTATCTGAAGCTGTGGTTAAAGCCTAATCTTTCTCTCTCTAAATGTGTCCTTCCACCAGCTCACACATTCCTACCTCACTGAAAATATGCCTATTAATTAAGATTTAAAATTAAAGAAATAAAGAGAACTAGAGAAAGCATACAAGAGAGATAGAAAGAAAGTCACCTTTTTAGATTGTGTGATTTGATAGAAAGCTCCAGAACAGAACAGCCACTAAATGGACCTTGTGTTGACATTGTTTTGTCAGTTGCTGTTTCCATGTTCAAGAAGGAACTCAAGCCAACACGGAGGAGAAGCTGAAAAATAAAGTCCTAAAAATGCTAAGAAAAATAGAAATTTAAGCATCTACATTTTAACTGGGCTAACTCCATCTGCTTTTAATCATATGATACGAGCAAAAGCTCCAGAACAGCTACTAAATGGACCTTGTCACAATAGTGTTTTGTCAAATTCCTTGTCAAAGTCCTTATTTCATTGTGGTTACTGACTAAATTAAAAATAGCAACAGATAAAACTCTGAGCCATAATGAGATGAGCTCAGATTTTATGTACCATACACGGCTGTAATGTTCCAGAGTGGCACAATCAGCATTAGGTCACAAATACTGAGCATGTTTGAGGGACTGGACTCACTCCAGATACATTTGCTCTGGAAGAGCAGGACGCTGATCTTTACACTGCAGGTGGCAACAAAAGTTTCCAACATGTGTATTCTGAAAGCACATCTGGACCGAAAAGGCAACCAGTCCTGTCGTACCTTTTTGGCTATGTGACTCAAGCAATGTGTACTTGTTCCTCTTTGTCATACGTTGCATGTCTATAAACTATCAGCAGTTCAACCAAAGACTGATGTTCCTTTCTCATATTGTCTCCGTTTAGTAGTTGTTAGAGTCCCGAAGAGGTAACACACACACACACACACACACACACACACACACACACAAATACTGAGTATAATATGAATACATCCTCTGTCTGCAAGGCACACGCGCTCAATATCACCTAATAAGAAAATTTACCTGCGATATAAATGAAGTATGAAACATATAAGGGAAGTTATAAATACAGAGTGAAAAACCACTCCTTGGTGAGGTCGTTGAAGGTGTTGTGACTTTCTGCTGTAGCAGTGCGTGGACAGAGGTGAGATGGGGGGAGGACTCATTTAAGTTACATTAATCACCGCCTGGCCACATCAAAATGGGGTAATCACCTGCAACTACTCTGCTCAAATAGAAATGGCCTGAACCCTGGGGAAATTCTACCTAACTCTGTAATTGTTTGAAGCCTTTGAAGGGTCTGTTTAATCTAAGATTAATTTATGCGATTTTAAATAACTCTATGTATGATTAATACGCTCAGAAGAAATTAAAAGCAGTTTGAGGCAATTATAACAAGAGACTGGTCATCACCTCATTAGAACAGTGTTGAAAGAAACATGGTGTGATTGTCAGTGTGTGGATGTGTATGTGTAAAACAGAGAGAAGGGTGAAGAGGTAGAGAGAATAACTAGGTCTTTACAGATTTGCATGCTAATCACTAGCTCCCTCTGGAAACTGGCTGGCTTTGGTTGGTGTGTGTATGAATGAACAGTATGTGTGTGTACTATAGTCGATCTTAGTGCACAGGGAGTGCAGTGAAACTTCTCCTAGGAGTGTTACAATGCCGTTTCCCCCCAAAACTTAATGATCCAAGAATCTAATGCTACTTTCAAATCTATCTGCTGCTTTCAAAACTGTTTGCGTAGCGAGGCAGCAGATTTCTCCAGATGTCCACCTATCAATGAGCCACAACACTAAATATTAGCCACCGAAATGGAAAGAGAAAAAAAAAAGACAGTAAAACAAAAGAACCAAGAGCAGTGAGAGCACCATCACTCTCACGGCTTAGTTTAATCCTCAACCAAGTGTACAAAACAGCAAAATGTCCATTACAGCAGCGGCCAGGATTCAGTCTCAAAGCTGCGGAGGTTCTGGTTTGCACGCACCATCAAACTGATACACAGAAAGATAAAAATGAAGAGAGGTCAAACGTTAGCTTGTTGTTGAACCAACTAATCCTACTGGCTGGCCGTTGAGAGAGGTGGGATTGGCTGTGGGGTAGAGCCAGGGTAATGCTTTGATAAGAGACAATAAGCTAAGTCTTTAGGCTACACTTTCTTTCCCCCGGTCAGAATATTTTGTTAATTTTTTTTGATATAGTATTATTTAGCCATTTTCATAACTGCATAGACAATTTGTTGTTAGTATGTATAACAGACCAGAACATTTTAACTTGTGACCAGGATTATAATACAATGTGGAATTGGTCGTTTCAAACTGTGACAAAAATGGAGCTAATGGAGAAAAGCAATGAGAAATAAATAACTGTGAGAGCTACTTACTAAACAGTCTTACAAGAAACTAGTCTATTCCAGAAAATGAGACATGGTTGTTTAAGCTACAATGTTCTGTCTAATTTCTTCTCACATCTGAATAAAAAGTAACCTTGTTTTGGTAAAAGCAAGGATGTTGGATGAACAAAGAAATGGCAAATTGAATCGATTTATGTGTAATTTTGACTCCAGCTATCATTCAAAATGACGTGACTGAACAGTGCCACACTGCAGTCCCAGAATGTGTGAATGGGGTTTATGTCAATGAAGACCCAAGGGTGAAACGTGAAAACATTTGGCAGCGAAGGTGCTGACAGAAAAGTTTAGGGAGGAGGAGACGACACCAGCGATTTGGCACAAGTCTGAAAAGAGACGAGAGGAACCCCCAAAAGGTGCGATGATACAAACGCATGCGAAAATCCTTTTTGCACATGTAGCGATGTAGCGACATTAAAACACCTGTTCCTCAGAGACTAAAACTGCTTCAAAGCTTGAGACAAATGAAAACAAGACTCATGCAAGACATCATGCACATAACGCATCACCAAGTAAAGCAGAAATATATATTGACATGTTTTATAGTATTTATCTGGGCCAATAAGCCAAATTTGATGACATTTTGCAGTAAAATACAAAAATATCTTCACCTCTTCTTTTCCATATTATGTAAAATATGATAACCAAGACCACAAAGGCAAGCTGCATCATTGTTGAAGAATTCAGGCAGCTAATAAACTGGGAAGAAAGCCTGAACGAGTGTGTTGATCTGTTACTTTTTCTAAATGCAAAATGAATACTCTGAGAGCATCTGTCATATTCTGTGGTGGCTCAGTAAATACAAGTACAATGTGAGTAACCTTGTGGCCTCCGGTCCTCTGTCTCAACAATGGGCTGTCACCACATCAGTCAGTCAGTCAGATAGGGACATGAGGATTGCTTAAGTTGCTTGCTCAGCAGTTTGACGATAAAACAAACCAACCAACCAACCAACAAACAAACAAACAAACAAACAAAACAAACAAAACAAACCAAACAAAGAATTTCTAAGCTTTTGTAAAACATTTAAAACTACAGCTTATCAGAGACAATTTGTCCTTGTGGTAAGTTGACATATCCACGTTATCGCATCGATATGATGAATGAATGAAAATGAATATAATTATTAAATGAAGGAGCCACCTAATAAACCATGTGGATGGTATCACGGTCAGAGGTTACTATGTTGACATGGCTTATGACTGATCAAGTATGGATTAATATTAACTAATCATGTTGTTAATAACAAACATCCAGCTTTTTATGTACTGGTGCTGTAAGTGGTCAAAAGTTGATGCTACTCACACTATGTGTGTGTGTGTGTGTGTATCTTGTAAGTCGAAACTAGATTTGAGGGACAGTCAGAGACAGGAGGGGTTTCCTTTGTGGAAAACCAAGGGGCTCATCTGGTGTCTCTGGGGTTGAAAGGGGGCTACGAAATGTGCGTTTGTGTCTGTGTGCCTATGAATAGAAAAGCAGAATAGGAGGGCTGCATTGACAAGGGTGCTAAAAGGCTCTGTGAAGGCTGCTGGCTGGGGAACGAGGGACGATGAGGGAGAGGGGGCAGGGAGAAATGAAATGTCCATCAAATCACAACCAAAGAATATAAGGGGGATCATCTCTTCTGTTTGTTTTTTCAACTAACATTTCTCATTAACACATGTAAAAACAGATATACAAAATATAAACACAATTTGTATATTTTTAAGCTAGTATGAGGCTAACAAACACAAACACTATATTTTCAGTTTCTCTTGCCCTAAAGCTGAATAAATAATCTAATAGGTGCTGCGTACAGACCGGGCCTTGTATTGATGAGAGAAGGGGGAGGTGAAAGAACCAAAAGCAAGAAACCTCAGACAGGACGGGTCGTCACCAAGTACTTAATGTCCTGGGAGCGGGCCAATGGAAAGTCTCCTCAACTGACCGACGTCACTAGCTTATGATGACAGGATAGGGTGTCCACAATGAAAGATGCATTAGTATGAGGAGAGAAAAACACACTCACTTTTCCTCTCTGATGGCTCATCATTTCATTCTCTACAAACGAAAAGAAGAAAAGAAAGATCTCTACAGCCAGACAGAGTTCAGTTAGACACTTCTTCTTGATTAGTTTGCGTTCCACAAAATGACAAACAGATTTATGAGTCATGGTGTAAACCATCTGGGCTCAGATCAACTCAAGGTTTCCATTGGCTTTTTGGTAAGATATCAAATTACAAGCCACTGATTTACTCGTTACATACTGTACAGCACTTTAAACTCACAGGTCACAGTCACTAAAGATAAAAATTCAATAACAAGACATTTAAAACTGAATTAAAAATGCCAAATCTACTTGCAGAAGCTTAAATGAGACAGTAATAATAAAAATAATTCAACAAGGGGATGTTTTTGGAAAAAAAGAGTTTGTGTAGTAGAACATGCTGAAAAGGACATGAGGGAAGGATGGATTCTTGTTGGTTTAATTTTGTTTTGCTTCAGTTTAACACTTAAAGGTACCCGGTGGAATTTTTAATCACTAGTAGGGCTATGTGGAAATGTTTTGTGTGTCCCTGTTTTGCTTGTATTGTGAACAACCATGTGTGCACATTCCTGCAGCTGGTTTTGCGCTCTTCCACTGACATGCAAAGAAATGTAGAAAGGAAGGGAAGAAAAAGACAGCAAGCTAGTAAATAATGGGTTATTGGTGAGCGAACACAGGAAGTAAACACAACTTCTGTGTGTTCACAAAAAAACTCCAAAGGGGACCTTCAATATAAAGGTTAACTTAAAACTACACCAGGGTCTTGATTTTAGGTACATCTGAGGATTAATGTGAGGGGCAGAGCAACAATTAAAAAATACAAAACTGATTCTGGATTTCATTGATTAGCAGCTCAAAAGCTTTTATAATGTTAATCTTTGCCTCATAAAACATGCCCAGACCATCATGCTGCCACCTGACGTGCAGTTAAGCCAGAGTTTCTATTGCTTTTTGAAACTGCTGGACAATAAAGAAGCCGTATAGAAAGTTTTTGTGTATAATTTATGACAGAGGAAACTATGTCATTCTTCATTGCAGCAAAGTGCAAATGCATGTGCTATTAGCCATATAATGGTACTAATCGACATGCCAATCATTAAATGAGGGACACATGACTCTTTCATAGTTTTGTTATCATTAACTTTGCTCCTCTGTTAGCACTATTTGGCTTTGATATTCCCCTTTTCCCCCCTTTGTATTCTGTTTTCTCTAAAGTTATTCATGTTGGCAACAGCATTAACCCAAGAAAAAGGTTTTCCTTTCAGTGTGCACCTTTGTCGAACAAATTGATGAAAAAAAGTGGAACTGAAAAGGATCAAATATTATTATTATGAGCCAAGCAACGAGTGTAAGTAGTTGTAGCACGCTGTTTAAAGCTTCAGGGACAGAGCCCATCAAGAGCAGGAATACAATCAAACAAAAGCCCTTTAAAAAACGTCTAATAGGATAAAATCCCTGTGAAAATAACGTCAATAAAAGCTACACCAGTGATTAGAGAAACTACATGCTGAAACCTGATGAGCAAACTAGAGCTACTAGGTGAGTTTGTATGGTCATAAAACAACATTATTTGCTCAGTGTCTACACTATTGTCTGATTTCCCGTATTGCCTTCCAGGAGAAATGAGTTGCGAGAGATAAAAACTGCAAGCAAATGGTGGCACTTTCTGCACAGCAGAGGGAGAGGAGAAAAAGAGGGGAGCTGTGGCTAGGTGCATTAACATACAGATAGAATAGGTAAAGAGTTTTAATGTACTCAGGAGGCTGGGGGAATGGGGAGGTAGAGTGAGAGGTTGTGAGGAAAAAGGGAATGAGGAAAAAGAGAGAGAAAGACAATCAGCATGCGGGTGCCACAAAGGCAGGCATGCATGACCTTATATCTCAATTCATCGTGGGCAGAGGAAGAAATGAAAGGCGAAATCATAGGTAAAGAAAAGACGAGAGGGACAGAGAGACAGTGGGAGTAGAAAATAGAGAAAGAACTATGAAAATTTGAAAAAGAGCACAGTGAATGTGAAGGAAGTGGGGCAGAGTAGGAATGTGGAGGAAAGGGAGAAAAACATTGATAGAAGCGGCAATGAAAACGCCATCCATGTGAGCTACGACGACCCAAAGCATTTAAAAACCAGAAAGAAGGAAAAGCGCTGCGTATAGTGATGAAACCCCATACAAGTTATGCTAACACTGGAGCTTCCCAACAAATAAGAGATAAGAAACCCAGTCAGATACTTCAAACCATGTAGGTGGAAAAACTATAAACAAATATGCTTTCTTCTCCTCTTCAATGGGCTGAATGTTACATGTTGCACACGAGTCACTGTAGATCCAGACTGTTAAGAGTGGACAATAACGCTGATTCTCAGAGCTTCTAATTCATTCTTGAGGCTCAAGCTTAAACCACTCTCAGCTTGCACACCATGCGCTGTCATAACTGGTCTTTGATCTTTATTTGTACACCATAAAGAAAAAACTATGAGCAATTAAGAAAATAATAATCAGAAATTGTTAACTTTACTGAGAAAACATGGGAAGGAATGCCTCATTCCTCATTGCCTTCATATTAAACCTCTTTAAAGCTGAACAGAAGGTCGAACAGGTTTTAATTCTTGTATTTCTTTTTGGTCCAGTTTGTATGTGCTGAACCCCATGGATGATGTTTTGGGTCATATATTGTCCTTTTTCATCAGAACCTTCTTCTTGACAGTTTGTAATGTCAAACTGGAGGCAGACATTTGATTATAGATTACTGAATCATATCTATTGCAGTGGAGTAGACACCACTGACAGGAAGAACTGGCTAATTGGGTTTACAAGTTTACAGTGTCCTCGATCAATTGTGATAAATACTAGTAGCTGATATGTAGTGTAAAATTTGTCCTTGCATTATTTTCTGTTGGAATGAAGATTTTGGTTATAAAACAAAGCCAAAGAGGACACAAGAAACCACAAAAACACATTGTGAAAAATAATTAAAAATTCTGTCTCGTCATGTATTCATATTCTTCTTCATCGTAAAAACACAAGAGCAGTCGAGGCGACGCATGAAGTGGCATTCAGCCAGAAGAGAAAAGAGGATGTCGAACTGACTTTTCAATCAAACTAAAAACATCAAGCTCTCCACTAAAACACATTTATAGACACACTTGGACACACACATATTACTGATTGGAGTCAAAGGTGTCACTCAACACAAACAAAAGCAGCTAAAACTCAACTTCCCCAAAAGAAGTAGTGCGTGGTCTCTCCCTCAAGAGAAACACTTTTGTCTGAAGGCAAGAATTCCCAGTGAGCGTCTAGACAACATTTCCCTTTACTCCTCCTTCCCGGTGTGAGACTGAGAACATACAATCTGTTAGCAGCTCTGCATTTACACCCTCCAGCCCTCCGTCCCCACAACACAAACCCTCACCCCTTCCCTCTCTGTGGACCTTAGTGTCGCTGTCCTTGGTCCTAACACAGAAACCAGAGCGTGTTGCAACTTTTAAAAGGCAGTTTGTGCCAGCTGCTGTTGCCTTGTGTGCTAATGCTAGAACAGAGAAAACCATCATTGTGACTTGTATACCACTCAGACACACTGACAGGAAGAGCTTGAACTTACTGAAGTCCTCTCCTTTATCTATAAAACTCTATAGGACCAGAGTCACATGACTTCTATGGTTTTGGCATTTAAATAATAATCAACTTGCCGGGGTTGTTAGTACAATGACAAAACCAAATCACAGCTGCCTTACTCTCAGTCAACACACACACACACACACACACACACACACACACACACACACACACACACACACACACACACTCTATATTAAGCCAGTTAGAAATAGTACAACAGACACACTGCCATGGCTTTTAGGCTATTGCTTTTGGTAATACCTGTGCATATTTTTAGTAGCATCCCAATCGATGGCATCCGTCATAATGCTATTAAGGAAAATATAAATACTTCAGACCTTCTGATATTCTTAACCCAAACCCTATGCCTGAAGATATCTGATTTATTAGTACTTCAGCTCCTCACATTTAACATTTTGGACCTGAAAGAAATGTATGAATGTAATTCATCTACTGCTGCTGAGAGTATTATGTTTAGGTTGAGAACAATGGAGCCTAAATCCTAATATTTAGTGAGGACATCTGAACTACACCCTGTCAACGGCTGTTTAATGTAACCTGGGTATTAATAATATTGTGCAAGCTGTGCAAAATGGCCAGAAGGGAAAGTGATTTACATGTAGGAATGAAAGACAACAACGATGGCCTCTACATGTAATTTGTAAGTGAGACATGAGGTCACATTGGTGACAGCAAACTTTTAGGATTTTGAGAATGAACTATGTTCTTTACAGTAAGATGTTAAAATGATAACTGCATAGTGTTGGGCAAACTTTCTTACCGTTACATGCACAAAGACACACACACATGCATGCACTTATTTCCTTTTGTCCCTTTCTCAAATTTTCATTAGGCTATAAAACGTAATTTTTGTAAACTAGAATTATTTGACTTTTGCACATCAACTAGGCCTGATCCATTCAGGTTTGCTCCAATTCAGTGAACTGAACGAATTATCGCTGAAGTAGGTCTCAATCCTACCTCAAGGTTTCTCACTGACCTCTCTCTGACATCTTTCATTGGTATCAAAAAGTGAATTACTGTTGTTTCCACACAGCATTGCCAACTTCGAGAGTCCTTGATCCAAAACACCTCAATCATTGCGAAAAATACAACCGTATACTCTAAAAACTACAGAGATAATAAAATGATGTTTAATTGAATTTTTTATTGGAATGCATGAATATGATCACCCTCTGTGTACAGTTATTCAAAACTTATATTTAGTGGTCCTTGGAACTGTTTAATGGAAGGCTTGGTTTAACTTACCATGAGGTTATTAGGGGCAGGCCTCTCTTTGGGTTGTCGACGCATACTGACAAGAAAAAGAAAAAAAAGAGATACAAGCAGTCTATATCCAGCCACTATTCAAACTGTGTTTCTAAGTGTGCAAGAGATGTTTTTGTTCTAACTTTCATTTTAACTGCATACTTTTCATTTATACATGAATATTCAAGAGACTTGAAATTAAACCTTTCATGCCACAGAAACTAAAAGAGGGGGCTTGAATGACAATAAAGACTAAAGCCTAACAACACAGCACATTCATTTCAAATAGAAATGAAATAGAATTTAATTAATATTTCTAATTTCAATCAATATTTCTCATTACCAACACAAAAATTGAAGCAGTTACCACACTGGTTTGGTGGATTTATGTTTTTGTTTCTGTAAGTGTCCTCCATAGTGTGTATACATACATAACCTGTCAAAACGACCTATATTGGGGACACTGAGGAAGTAGTGCAGGGGGGCTTGTCTGCAGTTAATCATGTAACTGGTTTATGTATTGCAATGAATGGGCCATGACCCTCTAAGAATAGCCTGGGAGAAGATAGAGCCAGCCCTGCGCCAAGGCAGGGCAGGGAACCAGTACCTCAGTCTGTCCTGAGAGAGAGGTGCCCTGTTTGAGTAAATAAAGCGGGCACAGGGAATAAACAACAGCTGGTATAGCCAGCTAGTGAGTGCTGTGCGCACACGCACACACACACACACACACACACACACACACACACACACACACACACACACACACACACACACACACACACACACACACACACACACACA
>JAVQJL010091462.1:0-17400 GCA_036024295.1 Nannoperca obscura
CTCTCTATCTCTCTCTCTCTCTCTCTCTCTCTCTCTCTCTCTCTCTCTCTCTCTCTCTCTCTCTCTCTCTCTCTCTCTCTCTCTCTCTCTCTCTTTCCCAGCTGCTTGTCACAGTCATACAACTCTCTTTCTTTGTCTTTTACATCTCTCTTACTCTGCATAATTTATGAGTCTCTCTGTCCCAAAGACCCCTTACTCTCTCATCATGTGACCCAGTTATGAGGGGGAAGCCTGCAGTGCAGAAATGGTCAGTGTGCTAAAATCAACATTTATGGAAACATCATTCAAATGTGCAATCAGAGCCCACCTTAGCACAGTGATAGAAATGATGTAGTACTGTTGACTTAGTGACGTGGCTTTGGAAATTTAGGTCAGAATCAAGGATAACGCCCAGATATCTGACTCGTGTGGTACTTTCCAGGGACAGATTGAGGCTAAATGAGAACTTATTTCTCGCCAGAGACCTTTAGCACTGTGACAAAAAGTTCATCTTTATCCTTGCTGAGCTGCAAGAAGTTGTAGGACATCCAATTATTCATGACTATGATTTGAACCTGTTATTTAACAATGTTTAAGTATCTAGGGGACAAGGATGGGTATAACTGTGTGTTGTGATAACATAAGCTGTATTTCTGTATTTTGTTGCATTGAGGTAACGTTCAATCTGAATAGCAGTGGACCCAGTATTGACCCCTGAGGGACTCCATTTATTTTACATATAGTATAGTATAGTATGGTGTCAACTTTCCTAGATGTAAAATTATTGGGATCAACTGTTTAAAAATTAGCTCTCAAATCCAATAATACTAAAATGGAGAACATTCTCACTATTGATCACCTTGAGAAGAGCTGTTTTGTACTGTGGTTGGCACAGAATCCTGAAATGTATCATGAAGCTGATTAATGGTGCAGTAACCAACTAACTTATGAACAATCTTCTCAATGAATCTGCTTAGGAATGGGATTCCCATAATACAAAAGAACATTACGTATTCTTAACCCTCACAGTGTTGCCAATTTGAAGAGAAAAATATCTAATTATTATAGACGCTCATATCAGCCAAATGTTTTTGTGAAAGAAATATGACCATGGAGATCACTTCTATTCGGAAGGGGATTGGATTAAGCTTCATAACCCCTGTGCAACACCTCACGTCTCTCTAGATCAGTGTTTAAACCAAGTCTGGATCCAAAAAACGGGTCACATAACAGTTGCCAGTTATTTGTATGTTTTAATGAGCTCGGGGCCTGGGAGTGAGATGATTTTCCCAGGTTTCTCGAAGTAGAAAGCCTGTGTGACTGAGCACTTTGCTTCATGCTAGAGTTAAGGCTCTAATAACAACGGTCGTTTGTTTTACATTTTAAAACAGGAAGCAAGGCAGATTAAGTGAAGTGGAAATATAAATTAAGTAGAAATATGAAAATGATCTGAGGAACACAGACACAGAGGGCTATTTAAAGGCATCAGCAGAGGCCAGAAATATTGTTTCTATTGCCCAAAATAGTTTTCTCTCTATCCCATTTCATTGCAAGCTGACACTAGATAGGATCATTTTCTTAACAATGCAAAAGGGGAAAGATAACACAATATTTTCAGAGCTCATCATATTTAAAGAGTATTTTATATTGATCTGGTATCTGTGGCAGGCATAATATTACTGTACTAGAAAATGTGTGTCACGTATGGGCACTGGAAACGTAGAATTGTTTTATAGCTGAGATTTTATATTCAACTGTATAACTGTTTTTGACAGCTTAGTGAACATAGTGGAGCATTTAGCAACTGAAGAGCCAGATATTTCCCGCAGGAGATGGTGAAGACCAAAACAGAGCTTAAGTAAAGTGAATATTGGACTTACAATCCAAATGATAATGTTGCTTCGTAACTGCTGGATGTGTAAATAAGCAACTGTTTTCTAACACATTTACCATATCACTATATCAAAAGGTGGTAATATGTCACTGTTGTGTTCACAGCTTTTTTCCTCTGCCTTTAATTGGCCAACATATAAATTACTGCAGGTTTAAGGATTAACTTTAAACTTTCACAACAACTTCAAAATAGTTTCTTTTTAACAGCCAACTCTGACATGAGTTTTATTTAAAGAATGAATGCAGAAAACATACATTATACCTGCTCGCACTACTGTAGCTGCCTGGAACAATATCATTTTTGCTTGGACAAAAAACAACATTTAAACCCAATATTTCCTCAGACTGCCCAAGAACAGCCCCATCCTGCCATAGCTAGCGCAGTGGAGTAGGAGAGCAGAGCAGAGCAGTACTGCCCAGTCTGTTGAAATGTTTGATTTAAACTGCAAAATGCCTTTCAAGATACAACTTGCTGCCACCTAATGCTATGTGACCGAATCACAGAGTAAAGTAGGGAGTGCGGAGGTCACAAATTCAGCTGGTGCGAGCAGGGACAATGTAAAAGTCTTCTGCACGTTATATAACTAAATCATATGAGTAAAGTGCTGCTATGCTCATACTGCAGTGTACCTTGATAATGATGTAACTTGGATATATGAGTTACTGGATCAAAAAAGTGGAAAATATATTTACTTTGATATATTATCTATGTGAAGCTTCAGGCCTCTACAATTAGATTCTTATACCACACTGAAATTACATGAAAGTGGGAAATTAATGCATGAATGTATGGTATGTTACAAAATCAGTAATGTGCAGCATATGCAATTTCACGTGTTAACACATACATGCTCCTTTAATTCCTTTTAAACTGCACTTAGCAGCATACATTGACCTTGAATAAATGGTAATCCTTTTTCATGCAGTGTGAACCCATTATATCTGACTCGAGGATCATCGCTCTGCCTCCCCCCCTCCCTCCCTCAGGGGAGGAGAGAGATATATGAAGGGCAGAGGAGTGGAAGGGCAACCTCAAACATGGATATAAAGTAAATATGAAACAGAAGAGTGTTGTTAGACTTAAATAGGGCTTCTTGTTTACCTCTCTACCTGGAGCGTTGCTGCTGTATGTGGATTTAGCCCACAGGCAGCCAGCAGCACAATGCAGTGGTACAATAAATACACAGAGATGCATTCCTTCACAGATCACATTTCTGTGTGTGTGCTCACAGAATGCGTGTGTGTGTGTGTCCCCAGCATTTCAAGTCCCATTTTGAATAAACAAGTATTAAACAGGGCTGCCAGATAGAGTAAGACAGAGCTCGATCTGCAGCAGCATGGGAGGACATTGTCCCTCGTGTGCCATGTCTATCAACTTCAGTGTATGCTCTTGCTCTAAGCTGGTTACGGGCCAGCATGCCACGTCCTTCTGGCTACTTTGTGGGTGGATCAATGTGTGCACATTTGGTGATATCATATGTTTTGTTGGGAGAATGTGGGTGAATTTGTGCGTGAGATCATAATGTGTAGGCTGCAACAGCTCTTTGATTTCCTTGAACAGGAGGGACATATCCCATGGAGAGGTACTTTAGGCTTATAGCATCTTAGCACAAAGATTAGTTTTATTCAGCATCAAGCAAATGCAAGACGGATAATTAAAGCCGAGATGACTTTGAAAGCTGCACAAGTAAAGACACCTTGACATACTGTATGACAATAAAGCTTTGGACTTTGTAAACAGAAGATTATGTTGTATGCAGTTAGCTCTTTCTACAAGCTTTGTGTGTTCTTTGTCGGGGCAGATTTAGTGATTTAGGGGCCCATGGCAAACCCAGACACAAGGCCTCCCATGTGCCTTATTCTTATCCTTTCCCTGATTGAAAATAATTTTGGTATTAAGGATCTTACAGTTTCCATGGATGCAGTCATATTCCATATGGTCAGCCCAGTCAGCTGCAGGGACATCTGCTAAACATCCTTCGCCATCAGACTCAGAGCTGGATCTCCTGACTCAGTTAGGAGGGGGACATGCCATGCGACAGTAGTCTTACACAACACTCTTTTATGACCCGCCTCTCCAGAGTTGAGCGATAATGCTGGCGACAGAACAGAGATGATTCAGGCTCAGCCAACACTCACCTGGCATGGACAAGGTAGATGGGACTGACTTTGTGTTGGTCCCGTTCATGCAAAGAAAAGCCACAGTTTAGAGGAAAGGTGTAGATAGAAGACTGTTTGCCTCTTTGGCTTTTCTGATAATTTCAGGTATTTCTGTCCGTGAAGCTAAATGTGAACTAGCCGGTATCACCATACAGCTCTCGGAACAATGGGGCCTGAAAATCAGAACTCTGCGAGTAGCCGACTGTAACTGAGGTTGTTGTCACTAACACCATCAGGAACAGTGACGATGAATGTGAGCCAAGCACCGCCTTGCAAGCAACTAGCTGTAGCTAGCTAACGCCGCAGACTAAGGTGCTCACAGAAGATTATGGTGTGATTAAAAGCATGTTGTCGTGACCATGTTAGCATGCTGATGTTAGCGTTTAGTGATTTAGTGGTGGAAGTTCATTCATTTGTAGTCCTGGGGCCCCACTGACGGCAATAAAAGAAGTGTATTGTTGGCAAGAATAAATAGTATAAATGTAAATGGGAACATATTTTTTGTATTTTATATCAAAACATCATGTTAGGGGGCCCCAGAGAGGCCTAATGGTAAAGTCCACTCCTGGTTATGTGGGTCTTAGTATGCAACTAGGAAGGGGTCAGAGTTCAGTGCAGATGTCAGCTAAGTGCCAAAATAGGTTGGCCAAGGTCTTTACTGAGTGACAGAATGTTCCTCACACACGTTTGCTCAAACATGCAGCAGATGTCTGATTACATTTACTTTAATCAGTTTTTGTTGTCTTTGTATGTTTTACGCAGTCAGCTTTCCTCCTAACTTGTAACTTGATTAAGTAGCCTAAGGCCTGGAAAAATGCTGAGTGTGACTTGGGAAGGTGGGACACCTTACAGAAAAGTGAGACTGGGCTGTTGAGCTCATCTGCCGAACTACCCACACGCACAGATCTATTTCTCTGCTCACAGACAGCCTAAGGCAGGACACACTGGAGCTTTTTAATGTACTGGTAAATAAATGGTCATTACTTTCACTGCTGGTATTTGTACTTGAATAAATATATTACGCCACACGTTTTTTATGTCGCCATCCATATGGCAGTACTATTATTGATATGACTGATCATTTATATATTGTTGACTAATATCTTTTTAATATTGCGCTTGTTATTTTAGCTTGATTGGAAGGCAGTGTGATATTAATCTAGACAGAAGGAATGCTACATCACAGTTGTGTTTTATAGTAATGCTATACAAATAATAAGCTCCATCAGCATTAATTTTCTGCAACACTGTGTATTGATAGTCAATTTAGAATGGGCTGTTGTGTGATTAATCATGTGACAGCAGAGTCAGGATTGCCAAGTTCTCCCAGCTATAGTCGTGCTAAAGACAGTTCAGCTGAATCCAGAAAAAGAACAGTGAGGGAAAAAGATTAAGAGGCTTGTGTGTTCAGGGCCAGTCCTGCGGAGGTCAGCTTCTTCTGACCAAAGCAAAGCCCTGGCTATTTTAGGAGACTAAGAGCCAGAAAAAATATGTACCCATATCTCAAAAAGGTGCATTTTTGAGATGTTTGTATGTGTGAAAAGGCATATGACTACACATTAGCACATTAGCTACACATCCATTTGCTTGATATTTGGGTCTCAATCTTCCAGCAGTCATCTTTGTTGGACATATAGGGCATTTCTGCTTCCCTCTGCAGTACTGAATAATTGCTCTTATGAAGTACACTGCTTTCATGAGCTTCATGAAATCATTGCATGGTGTGGAATTCATCTGTTCCATGTACACAAGTACTCGCTCATCATCTTTCAGATTGGTTGACTTATTGGACCAAGCTCAATTTAGCTAAGGTTGGCATGTCACAGCAAAGGAGGCACGAGCATGAAATGCAACTGTGGCATCATGTAAATAATGTCCCGCCTGGGGTGATACAGACAGAGTGAACATGGTGATCCCAGCATCAGTTGTGACACCACCACTTTAACACAGTGCCATAGCGTGTTAAAGTGCACCACACACACAAACAGCAACTAATGTCATTCTGTCACAACTGACACAACAAGTCTGCAGCTGCATTTAGACAGATCTTTATATTTCTCCTGAAACACATAAATAGTTCAGTGAAAACGCAAGAAAAGCAAAAGACTGTGACTAGTTATTGTCCTCTCGCATGCAAATCTTGGTCTTTGAACCCTAAACGAGACAAACAGGACAGGTGTCTCTCACCATGCTGCTCTAAAGTAGCCGTGCATCCATGTATTTTTACTTTAACCTGCAGTAATACACCTCAGGGTAGTGTAGATGGGGCCAGACATTTCAAACTCTACTAATAAACAAACAAACAAAACTGTGTATGTTTTATGACTCTGTGAATGCATAAAGACAGAATTTAGCATGAGAAAAACATTGTTTTTGTCACATTTTATAAATCTGTGCATATCTGTAGTTTAGATTTAAAAGTCTCAATCATCATGAAACTGGGTCATAAATGGATGTAGGCATGAAGCTGCAGACAGTTAGCCTAGCTGGCACAACGGCAGCTAGTCTGGCTCTGTCCCAAGGTAACAAAAGCCGCCGACCAGCACCTCTAAAGCTCACCAATGAACATGTTAAATCGTGTTTGTTCAAGCCGTACAAAAAGTTACAAACCTTTGCTTTAAACAAAAGAAAGGTGATTCATGATTTTGTTGATAGCACTGACTCGAGGGGAAAAACAAATATGGGAAAATAAAAGGATGCCTCCGATGTAGATAAAAATAAAATGCACAGCACACAAAATATTGGCATATCATAGAATCCTGTGTGGACTGCAAAATTTTATGCAACAGTGAAATTAGTGAACAACTTCAATAAATAATGCTTTATTACCAGATTCCTTCCCTCACATATGTTTAATTCTCACCTTTCTTACTTTTTTATAAATACCAGTTTATACGTGGGGAATTGTGTATACATGGTGTTGCAGTCACATTTTTCATATGTTTGGCCCTTGGAAGGACAGATCACTAGTTTCTTCAATCCCACAGCTGCTCCCCGGCTCAGTATTGACTTCAGTAGGATTTGAGACACGTTCCAGCTAATACATCATATTCCTTTCTAGCACAAACAGAGAGCGAGCATCAGAGCATCAAAGCATGTACACCGAGGAGTACTTTGAGAAAGTTTGAGCGTGCACATGGGAGCAAGTAAAAACTGAGAGAGCGAGAAATGTACTCAGCACACAGTGTGCAACAGCGAGCAACATCATAATTCACTGCTCTGTTATTTGAGGAGAAGGGAGGGGTTAAACACTGAAGGCTGTACAGGGCAGCACTCACCCTGCTGGGAAGCACGGGCGTTGCATCTTTCTAATTAACAAGTACTTGACAGCGCCGCTCAGACAAACAAGGCAACGGAGCACACAGCAGCCATCTGCAGCAGCCTTGTCTGCCGGGGCTTTGATGCTGATTTGAGCCAATGATGAAGTAAGTCACACTGACATCAGGCTGCACGCAGGCCTTTGAAGGGAGCCGACACACAAGATGGCTCACAATCTGTGCCGCAAGATGACAATTCTACACAGATAAACCCATCTGACAGTGAGGAGGACCTCGGAGCCTGAAATATTGAAACAGAATATTCACATAGAACAAGACAGAGCGCATTAGTACCTGCACGAGAAGGATGTGACGTGATGTGATGGGACGTAAATGTGCAGATAAATGAAAATCTAACTACAAACCTACCGGATGATTAGAAGAGGAATGCAGTAAGGCTTTAATTAATGAATGAATCCAAGTGTGTGTTATGTTCATGCACGTGTGTGTGTGTGTGTGTGTGTGGGTGTTTGCCACAGGGAAGTCCCTGACACAGAGCACATTGATCTGAGTCCCCCCCCCCCCCCCTTCTAGTATCAGCTGAGAGGAGCCTGCCAGTCCTGGCTGCCACCCAGTTTCCCCCTTCATCTGACAAATTACATCCACTGTGGACACGGTGCTTAAACTCTGCCATAACATCAACACTCATTCAGTACTCACTCCATAAAAACTGTCATGTTGCTTTTTGTGGTGCCAAACACAATATTCTCTATATGATGCCGGTGTAAGACGAGATCCATCACCCGTGTGTCACTTCTTGAGTTTATCTATCTACTGTCTTCTTTGACATGTGACTGGATCTGATAATGTACCTGAGCTGCTTGGCGGCTCAAAGCCCCTTGTTCATGCATTTAAAGCCATTTGGGATTTATTGTAAATCCACCAAACATCCAGGTAGGTATACATTCAAGCATGTTTTAAATAATTGTGCTGGATTTAAGTCTAAAGTCGTCTGATGAACGACGGGTCAAATCTGACTAAAGACAGAGTGAACATAAGTACCACCCACACCGGAGGGGAAAACAATTCATCACTCTCCATTGTCTTTGTATTGCATGAAGGTGCCTCATTGGGTCTGCTAGCAAACAACAGCAAAGAGCTGAAAAGTGCTCCAGTGCTCTGGTGAGCTGAGACGAACTGTAGTGGTGTGATAATTCTTTGTGGGTTTGTCATTACAAGGCCTGTGGTCATTTGATTATTCTACAAGTATTGGTTATGGCCACTTTAAGACTGGAAACAGTTGATTTCTATCAGGTCTGCATATTTTGAATTACAGTTTGAGGAGAATGTGGAACAACACCTTAACTCTGTGGAAAGCTGCTGTCCCAACAGAGCCTGAAACATCAGCATCTTGGCTTAGCACAAGTGGTAGCAGTACACTATTCAAGTTTTTTTACTTTTCTATCTGTTGGAAAACAGAATAGATTCATGTCTGCCTCCTAAGTGCCATTCCTTAGGGATTCTGCTGCTCTGAAGGCTCTGTTGTAAAGATGGCGTTTTATTTTGTATTCCTTCTTGAGAAGAAGAGCAGGTACTTGGGTTATAATTGCATGTTTAAAAACCAGAAGCACACAGTGCCTCATCTCTTGCGCACCACTGATGCTCAAACACTTTACACCCACTCTCGTCACTTCTCGCCAGACCCGAACAGTGAGTCGTGTGTTAAAAGGAAGTGACAGCTGTAAAAGGCCATTTTGAACCCCCTAGGAGAAGATATGGTTGGAGAAGTTAGGATGCCTCCCCTCGTGCATGTGATACAGGCGTTGAAATCCACGCGTCTGCTTCTCCTTTACAACTACAGAGAAGTCACATAAGTCATGACTAAAATAACAATTTTTTATATCGAAATATCTGGCAACTCCCAAAAGCTCTAGGAGAGGAAGGCATATAATCATTTTCTTCATTCCAATTGTTAATGTCGACATCAAAATCTCCCTGAGCAAGAGTGCTGAGCTAAAAACTGCATGTTACAGTACTCCCACTGTTATGTTCTTCTCTGTGTGCATCAGAAGCCTCAGTAAACATTTTCACTTTTTACAAGCAAGCAGCTTCCTGTCGTCTATATATAGAAAAGTATATATTAAAAGATAAGAGACAGCAGGCGGCCCCTGTGAGGAAGGTGAAGGATTTTGGCATGTTGGCCAGCTTCTCCTTAGCTGAAACACAAGTACAGACGAGCTGAAGCGGGAAACAAATTCAAGTGGTAGTACAGGTAGCACAGCATGTTTTTCTCCTGTGTTTTTCCAGCCCACAAATAGATCGCACTACAAATGACCGCACATCTCAATTTGACCTTCTTCTGTGTGGCGCACACAGCTTCCATCATTGTGAGATGTTCTATTATGAGGTTACCAAAAGGCATGTTTTAGTAAAATGCATGTACGTATTTGTGCACTGTTTGAGTAGTTAATGATGTTTGCTTTTGCATTCAGGTAGCATCTCATCTTTTTTTTTTTTTATGGTGAGGGGAGTTGTTTCATGGCTTATGAATGAGCCACTGACGCTCTCTGTTGCTAATTTATATAATATAAATTAGTTTATTGTCCTTCAGCTCCATTGAAGCAGAAGTGTAGCATTGGTTTTTGAACTTTTGTGGTATGCTGCTGACTGGAGTATGTCCCAGACCTGTATAGCCTTTTTCTCACAAAGCCCACATAGTGTCGGTTATATACTGTTGGCTGTTTTAAGGCATCTCTCCCTCATTCAACATTCAAAATTTGGGAAGACCCATTGTGCTGTGAAGCTGGTATTCCACTCGGAAATAGGAAGCTAGATAGCCTAGCTTGCTACGTTAGCATCGATTCCCACGAGACACCCAACACCTGCTGTGTCATAGGCAGCTCCTGCACACTCAGTGTTTGTCTCACATTAAAAAGAAAGGAGGGGGTAAGTCCCTCTTTTATTGTTCAGGGGGGGGTGATGCCAAATCAACCAATTCTGTAGCCTCAGTACTCTGTACGGCACCAGGTGATTTGAGTCATGGGAAAATGTATCAAATCTCCAATCAGAGGTGGGACTAATGTCAAAAACAAAGTCAATCCTCCAGCTAATTAAACCTGTAATGATTAAATAATAATATTTGGCCACTTGGGAGCAGCGGAAATAAGTTGTGAACACAATATTGACGTATCACCTTTTGAGTTGATGTGTTGAACTGTTATCAAACAGTTTCTTATTTACACATCCAGTGGTTATGGAGCAACATTAGCTTTAATTTGGAGTCGTGTTTCTGAGCACCAGCCAAATGTAAGTCCAATGTTCACGCTCTTTTAGCTCTGCTTTTGGTCTCTACCAACCGCTTGAGAGAAAAAACTCTCTTTAGTTGCTAATGCTCGACAATGTTCCCCAGCAAGCTGACTTTGTGTGCTGCTGAACAGGTAGTGTACAGAGCTTTTTCACAGAAAACAGCTGCCTGCTGGGGTGAAAACGACACTATGAAACTTAAGATTCTTCTGCCATTACATCTTTTCTTCGTTGATCATCAAGTAATCATTCTTACACATAAAATATTGTGTGACCCTATGAATGACTGCAGCTCTAAATGTGAGTCGTGCATGATGCTAAGAGACTTTCTGTTCTGTTCTTTAGACCGTAGGGATTTCTCCTGAGTCATAAACCTCGACGGAATTCAATCCACATCTGCTCGCCTTTCTTCACTTTTACGCTCCAAACCTCTTCGTTAGTGGGTGCCCTTCTTTTCATCAGGCTGTCTGTCTCTCTGTCATTCTCTGTCCAGAGGAAGGTACATTTGGTCTCATACGATTAACACCCATCATGCAAGCCTGTTTCCACAGAGCTTTCATGAGAATAATGGTGTCTGTGAAACACTGGCTACACTGCCAGCATAACATCAACCACCCCTGTCGCCCATTTCTCATGTCAATAAGCTTCAGGCGACACTCGCACACACGTACACCAACCACACATTCAGTATCATGTTCATATTAACCCACTCCAAGGCAGTGTGTTTGCTGTGTGTGTGTGTGTGTGTGCATGTATTGGCTGAGGCTGCTGTCATGAGGAGATAGCTGTTCCCCTGAGGATGTCAGTGACCTTGTGCTTCTCAATGGTCTTTTTTTCTCATGTTCAAGCAGAGCAACAACTCCCAGCAGTGCTCCTCCTTCGCAAACAGTCACAGCTCCTCATTATTCCTCCTACATATGTCACAAAGACGCAGCGCTCTTCCGACCTGTGGAGTCGCCAGATGGTGTTGTGTGCCACATATCTAATTTGTCTTGATCTTTGCGCTTCCTGTGATCTCCGCTGTGCTTTTTTCTGTGTGTGAAATCACTTGATTCTGTCAGTGAGATTCTAAAGTAACACTATACCTGTCGCTAGTGCTACTGCTACTTCTGTAACTCAGGCTACTACTGGGCTCATCTCCACTTTGGTTTGGGATTCCTACCCTGTACATTCCGTTCCGTATTCATGTGTACACCTGAACATTACACCCATTGTGATTGTTGAGCATCTCATTGCAAAACCATGGACATTAATATGGTCCTGTAACAGCCTCCACTCTTCTGAGAACGCTTTCCACAACATTATGGAGATCTATCTACAAAAAATAACACAGTTTAAACTAAAAACTAACTTGATATGTACTATATTGTATATCATATATATAGGTGGATAGACTGTAGTGTACATGCAACGATGAGATGTACAGTTTAAAAAATAAGCCAGTGCAGTGGTTCCCGAATGGGGTTCTCTGGGGGACCTTTGGAACTTCACAAGTATGCTGCAAGTTTTGTTTATTTCCATATTCATAACTGTGCAGTCCTTTTATACAGATTCATAACACAAAAGGTGACATTTAGATGTACTACATTTTTATACATTACATTTGTAAATGGAAAAATAAGCAATAAATATTGAAATTAAAGCCCTGTTTCTGCGACTTACAATGGTGCTATAACAGCTGATTGATTGCCAGTTGTCACAGTAACATAACATTTTCTAGGTCCCCAGCACACACACAGAGTCTGTCAAAGCAAATGATGCAAACATGTGTCATTGTAAAAATACATCTCAGGCTTAATCATAGTCTGAGATGATCAAAAGAACTAAAATCATACTGTACAGTGAACACAATTTGCTTTATAGCATTTTGTGGATAGAGCAAGCTAGCTGTCCCACATGGGAATGCCTCATCTGGAGGGTAAAGTTATCAAATGCAGCAATGGTGCCAAATAAACTCTCAAGAGACATCTTCCTCTTTATCCAGCAAAGATCTGGATTTGAGTTGGGTTGCCATTAAACATTAGGAGTCTTCAGTCATGCTAGCGAATCTGTGAGGCTGTACTTTGGCACAGCACTGCTTGGAGCTAAATGCTAATGTCAGCATGCTAACAAGGCGCTCAGGGAGCTGAAGGGGGAAGCAGTGCGACCAAGTTTCTGGCTTTGGCTGAGGAGAAAAGATGAAATGTGGGGAAGACACAGATCTTAGGGTTGCAGGAGGCAGTGGGGAGACGTCCCTACTGCTGCTCCACCACCCTGACTGATAACCCTGCAGCAGGACAGGCAGCACAGGCAGAAGTGCGAAAGGCAGGTCATTTTACCTGTGGTTCCATCTAATGCTTACCATGTTCACCATCTTAGGTTAGTATGTTAGCATGCTAATGTTTGCCTATTTATACTAAACACAAAGTACAATTGAGGCTGATATAATTAAGTCTGCAGGTATTTAGTAATACATTTAAGTATTTAATACATAGAAATTTGGATAGGTACAATTCTGTATCTTTCACTAGAATCTATCCAATAATTAGAAACATTTCACTCAAAACTACCACCGTCAACCTAATGGTGGCACTAGAGGAAAAGTAATGGATCATCAAAGTAATAAGGATTCATCATCTGGGAACAATGACACATTTTGATCCAGTCCATGACGGGAGTCCATCTATACTATAACACACTGGAGTGACGTGATGAGTATATTGATAATACTGGCAGTAATTACTTGTACAACAAAACTAACCAATTTACCAGTGAAGCATATATTTTAAAGCTACATTGCATTACACTCCATTGTACTGACATTCCTGTTATTTTTGTCACCCTCCTGTATAATAATGATAGTGTGATTCTGTAAGTACCAGTCCCCCTGGCCACAGCGATATCTCATCCATATTATCCACATGCCCAAAGTTATCATGTAGGTCAGGAAAGAGTTTTATCAAACACACCAAAACTCCATCACCTCATTTTCAGCAACGAAATGGGCGGCGCGGGGGCCTGAAGCAGATATTCACTTATCTCGAGTGAACTAACAAACAGTCATTAATGGTAAATTATTATACATCTCAAAGGGTTTCTAAGCCTGCTGAGCCTGACTTCAAAGAGACGGCCCTTTGCAGTGAGACGCTTTGATGTAACGTGCGTGCAGCAAGTCTGCAGTTGTCACCGGATTATGAGCCAAAAATCGTTACTTTTATATTAGGCCTCTGTCTATGGACAGGTAATGGTTAAAACACTGGTTTGTTACAGTTCTCAGTGTGATCATCCACCATATATTTTAGTGCAAGAGAAAACTTTTTGGTTTCTTTTACTTGTTTCTCTTTCATTTTATTTCACTTTTGTTCCACTTACAGACCCCAAGATGTTCTTACAGTACAGTAACTCAGTAACTTTGGTAATACATCCATGAAATCACTAAACAAAGTCAGGGCCACAGGTATGAAAACATGATTTCAACAGGTGGAGTTTAAGTGCACTTTACAGCCTGGACTGCATTGAGATAGGTTCAGAGTGCAAGTTAAATGTGTGAGGAATGCCAGCTGTATCTATCTACAGACTCTGTCCCTCCCACTCTGCCAGTCAAAGCTGAGACTGTGAGCCTGATCTTGGCGAGGGCTTAGATATTTGATCTGTGAGTCAGGGTGTGAGCTGATCAATATGTAGTGTCTTTATCCCTCCTTATCCTCATTGTTTCAGTGAGTGAGTCTGCTCGTCCATCAATAATCATTTGAATGCATTAATATGGAGGGGCGAGCAGCTGTGAGGTACTAAGTGCTGGTATAGTTTGTGCACTTTGCCACTTTTTTCTTACAGTGAACTGTGTCAGGGCTCAACACTGAACCAGCTGCAGCAAACACACTCCTCTTATCTCTGGGTGTTTTTATAATGTGGATGATGCTGTGATGTCCAGTACACAACATCCAAAGGGATGTTGGGAATTGGTACCTCATCATACTCACACTGTCATGGTGTAATGGTGATATTCTATATTTTACTTACTCAATCAAAACCAACAATTAATTGATCACAAGAATTGTAGCCAAAAGCCTGATAGTGGAGGTATATTTCTTCACCATATACCTCCACTGGTGTGTTGTCAGTGAGCCTCACTTTTGCACTAGTTTATTTTGACTCAATCCCCCATACACCGTCCTGCCTCACCAGTGCACCAAATGTGTATTAATCCGTGGCTACAAATAGTCCTGAACAAGTGTACTTACTTAGCCTTTGTTAAAAAGGAAACTATATATTTTTGACCTATTTTAAATAGGTATTGCCTGGTCTTGGGCCTGATTGCTGCTGAAAGAAGTCAGAAAGTACTATATTGTGAGACAAACTAATAACATTATTGGTTTGGGTATTTTCATGGGATTTGTAGACAATGAAACTGTCCACAGTCTCACAGCTCTGTGAAACTGCACTTTACTATTGTTTAACATTTTAGCTTAGCGTTTTAGTGTGCTGACATTTGCAATTTGGCACTAATCACAAGGTACAGGTAATGCTGATGGGTATGTCATTAGTGTTCCAGGTATTTGGTCATAAACCAGAGTATTGAACAATTAAAATGATGACCTGATGATGGTGGGTAAAGGATCACTAGAGTGATTACAATTCACCCTTAGAGGCACATGAATGTCTGTGCCCAATTTGGCAATCCACCCAAGACTTGTTGAGATTTTTCAGTCTGCGGTCGGTCGACATAACAACCCACCAACATAGCATGTCTCAAATCTGAAACAGGAACCCAGCCTCATCCTTGACAATCTGGAAGCTTCAGGAATGGCAAATTAGAAATACGGAAATGCCTATTAACTATTGAGTTGGATTTCTATTTTTATCTCATAAAAATGCAGCTTCTTGTGGAGAATGGTTTAATATATCATAGACAGATCTGTAGTGGTGTCTCTTAAGCTGTTCATAGTGGATTTAATCACATACTTACAGTATGTCCTGCAGCTGTAATACATGCTGTATCATTAATCCCACTCATAGTTGCATCCATCACAGGTAGAAAACGGCAAATATTTTTAACTAACTAATTAAGCCAGTGCAAGAATCCCCGTTTGGTGTATTTTGATGATTGTTCCCTCGCGTTTTCTTAAAAATAACAACTTTAATCATTTCTATTGTATTTGTTTTAAGGCCCAGCATGGATGAGGCAGACAAGTACCAACAAAGGCTGCAAGCCATAGCGGTGAGAATGTCTCTCTTTCTGTCTTTACTTCTGCCCTTTTACTGTCCACTCCAGTCAGCCTTAAACCAACTTGAACTTTCACCTCATGTCAAAATAATCTTACCGCACCAATATTGCCGTATGTCACTTCAGTGGAACGGTCTCACTTGATCTGCACTGCCTGAAGTGAGCATGCAAAGGACATTCCCCAGTCAACTCTCCAGCCAATAATCACTGATCTGTGAAATGAAAGGTTTGAGGGCCTGAGCGGAGCCTGCTTGACCTCTCTCCAATGTAAAATCTTCCCAAACACAAGTGACCCACTTCACTGGGGACAGCAGAGGCCTGGAGTGGACCTCGGCATGTTTACAGCTTACATTAACAGTGCAGATACAGTTTCAGCATGCATACAACGTGCTGTCACTGAACTAGTTCTCTCGGCATCCCTGCACTCCGCCAGCTGTATCTCCCTGCTTTAATTTGGCCGTCACGTCTCCTAAAAATATCCCCCCTCTCTCTCTGTCTCTCTCACTACTCCTTCATACAGACGGAGTCCTTGTCTTCAAGGACCATGACTGCAAAGGGGTGTTACCAAAGAATTAAATTAAAAAAGCGAGTGTAACCCACCACTATAAGTACATAGTTCTGGGATCAAGTTCGGTCTGTTGTTAGTAGAGGAAATACAGCGGTTGCAGTTGTTTCGGTTCACATGAACCTGCTTTTTTGGAATAATTCAAGTGTTTTTTGCTGTTGAGAGATAACTCACAGGAAGACTCCTTGTATGTGAAGGGTAAGTAGTGATAACATTCCTAGGAATTTGGAAAAGGTGTCTAGTTAGACAACATAAATGACTTTCAAGCTATGTTAATCCTCACATTATAACTAACTTGTAAAAGCAGTGTTGACTGTTGTTTTCAATACTTTTAACATTTTCTGTGATGGCTGCAGCGGCAAAGTAAGAGGAGTTGGGATTGAGTTGAGATTCAGTCTTGGACAAAAGGCACAGACTGGTGGTTTTAGCATCCTGCCTCATCAGCTGTGCCTGATCAGATTTACTTTCATAGTGGTGTCACTGTCTCAATGAACTCATAACCACCTCACAGGATTCCAGCGGTTTCCCTCTGATTGTGTTATAACTGCCTAGTTATAACCCATCTCTTTGACGACACACCTCAACAACCGAGACAGGAAAGACCAATTTGTTCCATGAGTCTTTGCCTCTTCTTTTTTCCTCATGTACCTCTTCAAAGATTTCCCTTTTTCTTCTGTCGCCAGGAGAAGCGTCAACAGCAGGAGGAAGAGAAGAAGCAGAGGAGGGAGACCAAGGAAGAGTGGTTGCAGACGGCCCAGAAAAAGGTAATTTAAATGACACTGTTGTCTCATATGGAACACTGAATATGTGCGCTTAATGGAAATGATGATCGCAACCTCTGACTGCATCTTCTTCTTCTTTTTAATGGCAGATTGCAGCCATGCGCATCGTTATCGCCAACATTTTACCGCGATTGCCGCACGCAGAAATATCTGCCAGCTTATTTGCTTACTTCAATTGATTTATATTGATGATATATATATATATATATATATATATATATATATATATATATATATATATATATATATATATTTAAT
>JAVQJL010091463.1:0-19656 GCA_036024295.1 Nannoperca obscura
ACGTTGGGTCTTTGTGTGTGTGGAAGTTGGTCTCGACCGGCTCCATGTGATTGAGTGCCCTGAGATAACTTTGTTATGATATGGCGCTATATAAATAAAATTGAATTGAATTGAATTAAGCCGGTGTGCAAGGGCTGCGTGGGGGGGGGGTTACGCTTACCTGCTGCTTTTCTGCAACAAGTGAAAGTAAAAGAAGTGAAAAGATATTGGTTGAAATTGGGTAAATCAGGTTGTGTCTCATACCTAAATTAACAGCTTTGCCAATTATCATGAAAGGCAGAGGTGGTGCTTGAAAGTCCTGTCATGTTATGTTTTCTGAGCATAAAGACTTGAATTTGCAATGCGGTGATTTACATAATAAATAATATTATATATAAATAATATATATATAATATAAACTGAAGCAATACTAGTTGATTTCAAATGTTTTAATGCTCACTCCGGCACTATTACGGCAATAATTTGTCTATTTCACATCATAGTGCAATTAAAAATGCATTTTAAGAATTAAAAATATTACGCTATTTTTTCTAGACAAGTTGAAAAGGAGGTCATAACCGGATTATTGTTTTTAGATGAGAGAGAGAGAGAGAGAGAGAGAGAGGCAGAAAGAGAGATAATTAGTGGGAACGAGAAGATTAAAGTTTTAATTGCATTTTGTACATTTGTAAAGCTTTTTAGCAGCGGCCTAGTGTCATTTGCACACTAATGCTACTTGGCTTTGTGACGTGGCTCATCAAGAGTTGCATTTCGGGGAAAATATTTAACATTAATGACTGTTAGAAATGTATGTACTGAAAATGTTAAGTCAAGGCATGGCAAGTTTGATTACACATTAAGTTTTAAAGGCACGAATCAAAGTGATTTACAAAAGGTATAAAATTATAAGAGAAATAACAGTTCAAAGGTAATGAAAAGGACCACAAAATTAGAAGGAGAAAGAATTGAATGAACAGTATGGGAGATTAATCTACCAACGGCACAGGAGAGCAAGAGAGTGTTTAATAATACGATTGAATTCTAGATTATGTATGATTATGTATTTATTCTATATAATCACCAAACAATCTTAGCCAATGAAAATCAGCGGACCCTGTATTCAGTACAGGTTGTGGCCTGTATATCCTTGGAATGGAAAGGGGGGGTAGGCAGAGAGCAGATGTGCTTCAGCATTTTAATCACAATGATGTGAGACAGTCAAACAGCCAATTACATGCACATATTTTTAAATTATGAGAGCCTGAGCAAGACAGATGCCTTCTCCCTCTGCTCTTATCACATCAGAGGAGAGCAGTGAGAAGAGGCATCCGTGTGTGTGCATTCACAGAGCAATCTATACGCTAATCAAGGGCTTTGTGGTGTGACTGAGACTGTACGAATTCTCACATGCACATACCAATTTAAGTTCCAGGCTCTGACAGCCACCTTGTCAGCTGACCTTGAACATAGATGTTACAAACAAATTTGTAACCGCATGTTTGTCAAGCTGTGAAATTGTGTATGGGGCATATATTAAGAGTTTTAGGGTACAAACCAAAAACAGTTACAGCTTATGTTACATGTTTCCCTATTTAGCACTGGCACAGACAGTGTGTGGGAGCAACATCCTGGTGCTTACTCAACCAAGAGTTTCAAGTTATGTCTGTGGCTTTCTACTGTTCTTGAATTTGGGGGAGTTTACCCAAGAGCGCTAATTTGCTCCATTGTGCAATACACAGACAGGGCTTTATTCCCAGGTCAGGATTTTTATTGCCTTAAACCTGTAAGCTTTAGGTTTTTGATATTACGTGCAGTACTGTATCTAGCCAGCAAGCATACTGGAAACCCATTTAACATGTTGGAACGAGTCAGTTGGAAACACCACGAAAAGAAAATAAGTGACTGACAACATAAAATAACATTAACCCTTGTGCTACCTTGCTGGGTCATATTGACCCAGTGGCCCATTGTCTTGACCCAGTGTCTTCTCCACAAGGTAGCACAAGGGTTAAACAGCAAGCTAGCTACAGCTGACAAATTCTGCCAATCAGACAATGAAATATTCACTGGTTAAGTGAAAGACCTGCACATGGCAACGTTTGTCTTAAATTAGGGCTTTAGTGTGTTAGGGCATAAAACACCAAATGTTTTAAACATTTTTTTTCATATAACGAATATGAGACATGACATCTAGATTTGTCAACATACAGCATGAGCATGCAACTAGAGTAAACCCCAGACTATCAGTGTATTTTATTTTATTTATGCAGGTTAGTAAGTCATGACTACAGCCTCATCTGCATGTTGGAGATCAAGGGCATTTCACAAGGTTTCTTGAGACTGTGGTGGATCTGTCAAACAACTCTGTTGGTAAGAAAACACCATCGAGTGCAAGTGTACAGAGCTGTATACAGTATGTACTAGCGACAACAGCAAGCCACCCACACAGACAGACACAAACTCACACACTCACACACACACACACACACACCTTTGTCTGTATCCACTCTGCTGTGAGATGCTTATACTCAAATCTCAATTGCCCAGCTGTGTCCCCACTCCTTCACCAACATTATTAAACATACACAAAACTGTTATTATACACCCCCTTTGCCCACATACACACATAGAAAGAGAGGGAAAGAGAAAGAGACACAGTGATGGAGGCAGGGCGAGAGTAATTGAGATTCATACAGGGTAAAGGAGAGATTGTCAGTGGGGATGGGGGTCATGGAGAGAGGGTGAGTGGAGAGCAGGTTAATTAGATTGAGAAACCCGGTCTCACATTGGGATCAATTCAAGAGAAATCCACTGTGGTGTAATTTTGAGGAATTGTATGGCTTTAATCGATTTAACTTAAATGCCAACACTTTGAATGACAACCCAGCCCAGGATATTAAAACCAGTGCTTGTAGAAAGACGTGGTCTTTTGTAGTGCCATCTGGGGGTTTCCAAACCTGGATATGAGTTTACCGCCAGCTTCGATCTTGGAGCCAGAAAATCCCAAATTTGGGTTACTTGGGTGGAGGTGTGACAAATAAGTGGCCGCCCCAGCAATGCTGATAGGCTGAGATGCTTGTCAATCAAGCAAACATGAGCTGAAACACAATTCTCTTTAAGGCTGGGTAATTTCTGTGCTTAATAGAAAGATGATTCTCAAATTGCCACAAAGATGCGTCTGACAAAGAAATCCAGGCTCTAGCAGCTGTAGCTGAACTGCAGCATAAAGCACTACCAACGTTGATTTCCCACTCAGCTGTAATATGGCTAAATGTATGTGAGTTATATTTAATGATTTGGTTAACAGAGGAGTCACAGACTATGGTACTTGAGTCATCTAAGACAAAGATTGAGCATTTTCTCTCCACAGTTGTGTCCTGAACTCTCACACGTCAAAAAGCTGTATATATGTACGCTCACTGCACACCAAAAGAGTCTAAACCAAGTGTCTCTCCAGTTGAAAGCTGCAGTGAGTCTCAGTTGGTTGTATCTGTTTCCCATTTTCAAATACATAACCTCATCACATTTCATAAACCTTATGTGACTGTTCACTAATTAAAAGAAATTTCAATTCAATTCAATTTTATTTATATAGCGCCATATCATAACAAAGTTATCTCAGGGCACTCTTTCGAATGGAGCAGGTCGAGACCAACTTCCACACACATAAAGACCCAACGTTCCCACCATGAGCAGCACTAGGCGACAATGGCAAGGAAAACTCCCTGTTAACAGGTAGAAACCTCGAGCAGAACCAGGCTCTAGGTGGGCGGTCATCTGCCTCGACCAGTTGGGTTGGGGGGTGAGAGAGCAGGAGGAAGGAGAACATACAGTAGTAACAATAATAGCAACAACCGCAGTTGAGCAGGAACACGGGGGCAGCAGGTGCACCCACAGATCCAGACTCTACAGCGCCGGAGGCAGAAATACCTGCAGAAATCTTTAGAAGGAGAGAGAGGGACGAGAGAAGCACACAGCTAGGGGGAAGAAGTTGAGTTAGTATCAAGCATTAATGGGATATGGGTGTGTACAAATGGAGAGGGAGAGGAGAGAGAGGAGCTCAGTGCATCCTAGAACGTCTCCTGGCAGTCTAGGCCTATAGCAGCATAACTAAGGGGTGGCTCAGGGTTCACCTGAGTCAGCCCTACTATAAGCTTTATCCTGCCTGATAATATGGAGTTGCAATAATCCAGCCTAGACGTAACAAATGCATGGACTAGTTTTTCTGCATCTTTTTGAGACAGAATGCACCTGATTTTTGCAATGTTACGTAGGCGAAAGAAGGCAGTCCTAGAAGTTTGTTTTATGTGAGAGTTAAAGGACATATCCTGATCAAAGATAACTCCAAGATTCTTTACGGTGTCGTTGGAGGCCAGTGCAATGCCATCTAGAGAAACTATATCTTTAGATAGTTTGTATCGGAGGTGTTCGGGGCCAAGTACAATAACTTTCGTTTTGTCTGAGTTTAACATCAGAAAATTGCAGGTCTCAAAGCCCACAACTCTACTTAAGTCAACCATACAAGGCATGCAAACATTGAATGTAATGGCATTGTTAATAATGAGCAAGTGAATGTTTAAATTGTTTTGTATAACATGTAAATGTGAAAAGCTGGTGACAGTAGACAGAAATACACCCATTAGACAATTTTCGGAGAAAGATTTGGTAGATATCAGAGTTGAGGAAAGGTTAATCCAATGTTAATCCAGTTTAACAGGCTGATGTTATTGACAAACCAACCTTGTGGGGATTTACAAAACACAACAATTAAGCTGAATAATGCACTTCAGAGAACTGTACAATTAAGTCTTTATCATAATGTAGTGGCAATCATCACATAACCTAATCATTGAGTTGATCTCAAGCATGATTGTGGTTGCCAGTTTGTGAACCCCACCCCACTACCACACACACACACACACACACACACACACACACACACAACAAAATCAGTGGGAAGATATTGACTTTTACTTGATTATTTGTTGCAGGTACATCAAACCTTCTTTGAAAGCAAAATTACAAGGAAGAAACCGCAGTAATCACGGTCAAACACAATAACAAAAGTTGACTGCTATAATCACAATCACTAAATTATTCAATCATGGTAGAAGCTGTACTTAACCACTAGAAAAACATATCTCCTTCTTTTATACTTGTACACTGTTGTGATAAGTCTTGTGTCTTTTAAACCCTACAAACAACAAAGTGATGAATTTAACTGGGAAGGTTTGTCTTCTGTGATAGCAAAGTTGAGATTTGTTGGTTAGCTTGTGAAGGTTGATGCTTCTGCTGATGTTGAAAGATTTATAACACAAACATTCAAAATCTGGTTGTTTGTCAAACTTTAAAAATTGTATGTGACACACTGCATTTTGGTTGCTCATTGGTCCAGAGAGAGATTACATTACTTGAGGAGAGTTTACCACACTATTTCATGCTACTGACTGGCACACCATGTACATTATATGAATAGTAGTGTTTGTTTTATTGCCTTTCTAACCTTTTGAGTTTTGAGCCAGAGCTTTCTAAAATCATATAAACTAACAAACTAGGTACAACTACACACAATTGAACAGATAGAAAACACACTTACAGTCTTACACACGGACACTGTGCACATGGTAGACGCTCAACGCAGTCTGCACTTATTATTACACAAATCCAGGTGTTAAATGAGGCTGAAAACACTGCTAGCCATCATATCACACCACATATCCATAAGGTGTTTAACGTAGAAACGTGTAATTTATTTATACATCCTGCTCTTATTCCGACTTCTGTCTCTTTAAAGTGTCCAATGTCACTGGTATGTCTTTGACCCACAATCCGATTCAATTACAACCACCACGGTAATTAATATTACATAGAGGAGGTGCTGAATGGTTGCTTTTTTTATTCACTTTTATTTACTTTATATTCAAATGACAACTGTTACTGGCAGATTTAATCATCAAGCTAGCTAAGGAAGTTAAATTTAACTTAATATGTTTGTTTTAAAGGCCAACTGACTTTTTAATGTATCAAGTTGACTAATTATTTATGGAAAGCCCCTTAAATTGTTCTTAAACAGACATTTGGTGGCTGTATACATAATTTTGTGCTAAAAGCCTGAGACTTATGCTACATGGCCCAGGCAAAAAGTCAGCATCTTCACCAGTTGATGACCCATTTAGAAGGCATGGAAATAAAGAAATATCATTGTCCTCGCAGGGCAGTGATAGTTAATCCTAGTATTATAAGTATGATGGGGCTTTTATTTGATTCTAACATAGGCTGCTTTCCTTACATACTTGGAAAAGGAAGAAAGAAATTAAAATGTATGCCTCAATGTTTATATTTTCAAACAGTATTTTTCACTTTTAATGTTACAAGAAGAAAGGTTTTCAGGATGAGGTCTAACCAGTGTGTTTGGCAAATGTAACAGTAGATTGGCTGGGTTTGCTGGAGTGTAAAATCCCCAAATTCCCCAGATCAACAGAGTGTGTTCAAATCATGAGTGTTCACCAAAAAGTGTGCCACTATGGCATGTGCATGTACTTTCTGTTAACAATGCCTCCATGTAATTTGCCATTTAATAGATATGAAAATGACAGTCCTGCATCAAAACACTTGTCAATGATTGGTCAGTGTCCAAAATCTCAATTCCCTGCTCACTATAGAGTAAACTAATGAGGGACTATTATATAGAGAGCAAGGGAAGCAGTGAACAAGGGAGTAATTCCAGACACTGCCATAAACATGTAAAAAATAAGTTAAACAAGTACATGTACGTGTTTTCACTCAGCAGTTTGTTGACTGGAAACACATGCATAGGGTGATGTTGGTGTCGTACAAGTTCAAATGCTTCAGAGGTAAAAAAAAAAAAACATATTTCAAGAGTCTGTCAAAGGATTCACAAGAATACTGAGGGTATGAAAGCAGAGAACAAAGAATGGTTGCAGGTGAGTGAAGAGTCTTAGGTACAGTCAGATTTGGCCCTTGCTTTGTCTTCATAAGTGGCCAGATGTACACCATCTTCAAGTAGAAGACAGTACAAAGCTTCTCATGCATTGCTATGGTGTTTGTTCATCGAACATCGTGTCAATGAGGGCCTTCCCATGGTGATTTACCACTGAAAGTAGCTGATTGGCCTTTCCTCATGTAATCCTTCTTGGTTTAAATGTTTACATGGGTAATTAAGGCATGGCCAATTTTAGTCCACCATGCAGCGATGCGATTCAGATTTCTGCCCCTGTTGTCTTTGCTTGTTGTCATTCTGAAACAAACAAAATAATTTGTCATTGTTTCTAGCAGTGGACTTACCTATGTGTTGTCTTCCCTGCTGAGATAAATAATACTCGTGATTGGAGCCTATTGTGTGCAGCTCTAGATTCATGTTTGAAACTAAATGGTTGTTTATCCACAGCAGGGTAAGTTGATGATAATTTATCAAAAATGGTAGCGCAGTTGTTTAAGCCATTTTAGGTAAGCGACTGTGCAGGTGTTATTATCTTAAAGCAACAAGTGAATACATTGCACTCTCATCCCTATCACACCTTAAAAAAGCAGGTTTGCCCTATTTTCTTGATCACTCTTATGAGTATAAAGTGTTGTTAAGCGGGAACTTGTAAGAGCTTGATGATTTGCATATGTACATTTTTCAAAGAAGCACTTAATGTGACTACATTAATGCACCTTGAACTCGCTTTTACACTGCTTTTTTTTCCTTAATAGCTGATCGTTGTAGCTGTTACATTAAACCAAAATGAAACACAAAGCAAAAACAATAATATGCGATTATACGCTACAGTACATAGACCAGTCTCAAATACCAAGAGCTGTTGGTTGGTTAAATGTTAATGTATGCTGTAACTGATGTTCCTGTTGCTCAAGCTATGAAGCAGAAAATAACCTCAGATTTAGAAGCGATGATTTTTACTGTGCACTGTCCACTAGGACGCAGATACAAGAAGGATAAAGATGAGAAAAGCTGATCCATTTGATCCACAATGCTGGACATGACTGGTCTCACTTCACATCACTGACTTATTGAACGTTTCTTTTGACAGTAAATGCTTTCCCACTGTTTCTTTTAAAAGCTCACCTCTCTAGCTGCACCAACACCTCTGAAAGAATCTTTATGGATAACACAACCATGTTACTTTATTGATGTTTTGAGGAGAAAACGCCCTAGTTCGACTGTGTCAGTTGTCATTTATTGGCTGTCTCTTATTGGTTTTCATAACAGAAATCACCAAATACAACAGGCAGGTCCTACAATTCTTCATTGCCAGTCTCTCCTGTCAGCTTGCAGCAATACAGTGTTTGTCTCCCATATGGATGTAGGCGACGTCACCTTCACATCGGCTTTGTGTTCTGACAGCATCTTGTGTGTTTTGATGCAGTCCCGAGTGTGATGTGAATTTGAATAAGGTGTGTACAAAGACTCGCCTGTCAGGGAGAGAATGATCCAGACTGACAGAGAGATGATTTAAGTCTGTCGCCAACCATTCCCTTTCAAGTCAGCCCTTGAATCACACGCCCACCAGTTCCTCCTCCTTGAATGACTGGACTCAGAGATGGCCAATGCATTTGAATTAATTCCCCCCAAACTTTTCTGGCCACTGTGCTGATCTGCTGATCTTAGCCTTCAGGGTGTTTCCTTCCCTAAAAAGACACGAACAAGAATCAGACCAGAGCAAGACATCACAGCTTACTAGATGTACGAACACACTCTTTACTTCATACACGTTAGGTTTACCACATCAGGATAATTTTAACTCTAATGCAAGTTCTCCAACAATACAACAAAATGAGGGTGTTACCAACTTAAAACTGCTACCACTGCTTCAAAACTGATAAGTTGAAGATTATAACTAGATTAATAACACAGACAAAAATGTCCTTGACTCAAACAGAGAACTTGGCTTAATGCTGAACCAAATGCCTCAGTGGAAAACATGTTTCTTTTGGCAACCAAATCATGTGCCCTAATCTATCTTATTAAACACATCGATCATTTTACAGGTGAGAACATGTGTTGAATCTTTTGTGATTACTAAGCATCTTTCCAATTAACTTGATGACACAAGTGAAAACTGCTGCAGTCTATGCAGACAATGACAGGCTTCAGTATCTAAATATAGGAATTAAGGCACACAAATGTATTCAATGCATTTAACACTACTATCCAGGGGAAAACAAACATATTGACAGTATAAAAAATACAGTCTAATATTATCAAAAGTACTTTCAAACATTTCAAATATTTTGCAGTAAATAGAGAATCTATAACCATATACAGTATTAGATCTCTATATATGGCTTAAAAGAAGTGTATGCAGTTGTCACATCCTTGTTTATTTGAGTTTTTCTTCCTAAAGTTAAGAATTCTTTTGAAACAAGACTGAAACTGAACTTGTGCCCAGGGTCATGAGCAGCATTTGAGAGTCTTTCCTTCCCAGTGCACCTGAGATCTGCAGCCCGGTTCAACAATTCACCATATCAGAGTCCATGGCTGCTGCTGCTGCTGTAGATGTGATAAGTCAGTCTTGCAAGACATGTTTCTGCCCTGTTGGTTTGAGAATACATTGTGAGACTGAAATGTGATGTGCTCACTCTGCATACTATCAATATTTTGGGTTTCTGATTGAATCCTCTAGCATATCTGCTGTATGCAAAGCGTTACTGAACACAGCTATTGTTGTTTGTGTGAATTTCAAGCTTTTCTGTTTATTTTTCAAAATAATTAAGCTTTCCCAATTTATATGTAGTGCATACATTTGACTTAAAAATTATCTTCACCAATATACATCAAAGTCACTGCACAAACATGTGAATCAGAGAACACTATTTATATCTCGGTCCACTCTGAAATGCCAAAACAACAGGAGAGCAACTGAAGCTTTTATTTCTTCCTCCTCTCCTGGCCGTGTTACTCTGCAGAAGGTTAAACCTTCGTTATGTAGCCTCCCACTCTGCAGTGATTACTTTTATTGTGTTTTGTTAAAAACACAACACACATTTTGTCCTCACTGACAATTTTTTTCTTCTATTCCTGCACTGTCAGACAACTGAGAAAATATTCGACAGCGGCTCATAAATGTTACACAATCACCTTGCCCTGAGCTGTTTGCAAGGTGTGGGAAGCCACTGATGCCATGTGAGTTGGACAGAAATCCCTGGAGGGGGAAGAGAGGAAGTAGTCACATATTTAGTGTTGTATTGGAACACTACTACATTTTATATGCACATGCAATCAAAGGAACCTGTCTCTCTGGATCATTGCCATGTCATATTAGTGCAACTGCTTGAATAAAGAGTATTGTTTACAGTTAAATTACAGTTTTACAATTGCTGCTTTGTGGATAATATAAGTGAACTAGTTTTTCTTTCTTTTTTACTCTACTAGAAAAACAAAGTTGGCACTTTATAGTGAAATCCATTTACCTGGTTTTAGCTCATACTGACTGCCATATCATTGTTTACACACAAAACAATGCTAATGAATTGGGAGACATAACAGGGCCATTTTGTTCATTGTGGGACTGGTCATGTGTCTTTCTGTGCTGTATCTCGTGCAGTGTTGGCAACACTGTGAATTCTGAACACCCAGTAGTGATTAAATAACTGCTGCTGTACCAGATCCAACAGGCTCTGTTTTCATGTTGTGTCATTTCCCCCTCCTGCTGATTTTCACCTGCTTTGAAGGATGTGCTTGGGGATTTTACTTCCTCTGGTAACCATACCTGTTTTTCTGACCAACTTGCATGTAGCTTTATTTGCTGATCACAGGGCAATTCCTGTGCACGTTCAGTAAATACAGTATTCTTGAGCGTTGATTTAATATTAGGATATGTTGTTTAGTACAAACTGGGAACTTACTAAGGAGATAACAACTAGCTTTGGAGAGTGTGCAGCATGAGTATATCTATAATTAATGTATATTGTGTGTACAATGTATCTACCCAGTTGGTTCATGTTGCCACCAATCAGAAATAGATAGTGATTTATTTTTTTATAGTGGACATGCCTTTTGAGACTGACTTCCAGGCTTTTCAAAAATTCAAAAAGTAGCCTATGGGTGTTTTTGTAGCACAACCAAGCCAGAGTTACGGCTCCTGTGTGAAAACCTTGCACAGACCTGTCTTCTCTGATGTTGTACTGCATGTATTGAACTAGTATCTTTATAGTTTGTCTTGTTCCCCATTTTTATTGACTTGTGAAGCACTTCATGATGCCTGCTCCTGAAAAATAATATATTTACTTACAGCACTTACTTGCCCTCAAGCAAACCTACTGGAGCCTCTCGGCTCTTGGCAACACGTGAGAGCAGCTACTTGCGTTAACAGATTTATAAATCTGCCCTCTCAGAATATTGGATTGGCGTAGTTTATATGTCTATATATCAACAGTTTAGGGTTTGGATTATTTGTTTTGCTTTCGGATTAGGATTAGGCCTGGTATTAGAGACACATCTGGCTACTATGTGATTTGCATTGATGTTAGCATTATTTGGCTTGTTTATACACTCAGCTGCCTTTCTGAACGTTGCAGTGCTGAGTTTTTATTGAATTGAATTAGAGAAGTGTTGATTCAACTAATGGTCACTTTGGAGGTTGTAGTTTGGAGCGCTGTTGTGTAATACTTTAATACTTTAATAATAAATCTGGTTCTGGTTCTGGTTCTGATTCTGATACTAAGGTGGACAAACTTGAAACACCTCTACACTCAGAGCATCAAGTTATAAATTGAATTGAATTAAAATGTTGAATACTTACAGTGGCAATTTGAAAAACAGCTATTTCTGACAATTTGGAGACATTAAACTGTGCAAATGTAGCAGAGCCTTTGCACAGGTGGAGTACAAAGTCAGGCACACATAGGTTTTGCTCCTCACTTATGCTTGCACAAATAATTTGCTTTGAACTTAACTTCCCCAAGGTGGCCGGTGTGTCAGCAATCATCGAGCATCACAATACACTTTTGTAAAAATCCTGTCAATCTATCCTTACAACTGGCTGTAGTGTTTTAATACAGGAACTATACTGGATGAAAAACTTCTGGCCCTTTACCCTTTATTTGATTTTAGTATTGTAGGAAAAGTTTAACGTTCAAAAGATATTAGTGTATCATCACAGTGTCGATTTCACAGACTCGCCCACAATCACTGACATAAATATGTGTTGTTTTTTGCCTGTATTGTTCTGATATATCCATACAAAACCTTCTGTACACTTCCTTGACTTCCTGATGTCATCAGACTGGGACGACCCGGTGTGGACTGCTATTGTCAGCATGAGAGCGGAGCAGCTGTTCTTCAACTGCAGTTCCTCATCAATGAGGTAAGCCGGTCTCCGTTACAACGCTTCCATAAAGCTGTTTTAAAGCTGTTCCTGTCACACTCTCAATGTGGGCCTTAATGTTTCCTTCTGATGCCCTGGGGTGCTTCTAAATTGTTTATTGGAAGGAAGAACAATTTCACCCATTGCAATAGTATGGCTCTTTTTTCTTTTTTTGTTATGTTTGTTTTATAGTTTCTGGATGACAGTGGGGTTGAATTCATTGACTTGATAGTGGAGTACACTATTTGTTTGATAAATTAATTTTATTTGGATATTTTGATGGGATTTGTTGGTAACAATAGAGTTAGAGATAAAGATAAAATATAAAATATCACCAGATGTGTTTTCTACTAATAACATTGAAATTCATTAGACCAAATAGAAAAATATTTCTCTTATAGGACAGATTGGACCTTACTCTGAATTGCTAACCCACTTCCTGATTTAGACTGATGTCATGGGCACAGTTAAGTTCTTTGTTCATGCACATTTGCAGATTATTAAAATCATTTAACAGTGTAAATTAGTGAATTAAGCAGAAGATGGATATCATATTGAAACCTGTCTCACCAGTAAGTTCAAAAAGCTGGATCACTAGAAATATCTCTGTTTGAAAACACTTTGTGTGGGAATAGAGACCAGAGTGAGAAAGGAGAGATGAAAAAAGAAAACTACCAACTTGAAAACGAGACCTTATTTGAGCATCTTGGGTCATGTCATGTGATCGCATGAATGATGAATTCAATGGTTATCTTGACTGTGGATTATCCGGACTATAAGCTGCTACTTTTTTCACACCGTTATGCCGCCAATACATTTAGGCTCGTCACACCAGACCAATTTAATAACCGAACAGGTCACAGTGGACCAGTGAAACTGTTTGAATCACCGTAAATCAAACGCACTCACACTAAATTCTTCAGATCAGTCATGTTGCGCGTCAATTCAGAGGGTGCACTCAATAGTCCGGAAAGTACGGTAGTCCTTTCTACAGAAATAGCAGTCTGGGGAAACACATACTTATATATTTGAATATACACAGGGTTCATACTGCTTTTAAGAGTAAAATTCTAGCACTATTCAAGCACTTTCATATTTCCAGACTCTCAAAGACTTTATCGTCACATCTAAATTACTATAAATTCCAGGAGATAATAAACAAATATGATGATTTCATTTAAAATATTAAGAGATGTTTTTTTTACATGATAAAACACCAGATTATGTTGAAAATTACTTTCATTAAAGGTATATTCAAATTCAAGCATATTACTGATCTTGAAAACATATTGGTTAAAAGCATTTTCCAAACTTTCAAGACTTTTAACAAACCCTGTATACAGTTTGTTTCTGTGCAATATAGCATCCAGTCCTACTGTATGAAGTTGTTTTCTAAATCCCTTATAAACTCTCAATTGCCCCATGTGGAGGTGATGATGTACTTGTATTCATACACATTTCTTTTGATAGAGAACAGCAAGAGCTATTTAACTATTTAAATTAAAGGATCATTATGATCTTTACATACTCAAGGACATATTTATTTTCCCTCTCTGCTTTTAAAACCATTTCCCCTCACGGCTCACTTTTCCACTGACTGGCCAGTACTGTGTGGGCTGACACATGGCACTGCTCTGCGTCAAGTAGTTTAGGACTTAAACAGCAGCTTTGCCAGAGTGCTGCAGTTTGATGCCATATTTTGTTTACTAAGAAAATACTGTAGGAGTTTTAGAGAAAGAAGGGCCGTGTAAAGAGCAGAAGCCGAGTCACACGGGTCTGGAACTCAAAACGGTCTGTTTCTGTCTTGTTTTTTATTTTGCTGTAATCCACATGCTCCTCCTGCCTCTCTCTGCTTTCTTTCTTTACCCACTCTATTTCTTTTTAAGCCCACTGGCTCTAACCCACTTCTCCATCACTCATTGGCCTACTTGTGATGTGTCTGAAGCAAATGGAGGTGGATGGGTCCAAAGAAGGGTGTGCATGTGTTTGTGTGACAGTTATTACCTTTGTATGAGTGCGTGGGGGTCTAAGTATAGGTGTGTAAGCACTCAAATGTTTGCATAAGAGTATCCCAACAGTGTGTATCTGGTTGTGAAAATGCTACAAAACACAGTGTGTCTTGTCTAATTGGTGGGTTTGTAAAAGTAAGCATTGTGTGTGTGTGTGTGTGTGTGTGTGTGTGTGTGTGTGTGTGTGTGTGTGTCTGTATGCCACTGACAGTTCTGTTTGGTATAAAATTGCTTGTCGTATTTAAATTTGTACACTTCATTGCTTGGGTTTCTGCATACAGTACATACATTTGTGTGCGTGTGTGTATGTTTGTGTGCTACATGTGTGCATACACACTCCCCACTGGTCTCTCTTATATTAACAAACCCTCACAGCCACCACTGTAGGTCTTCTCATTGTTGGAAAGAGTGACTAACAGCAGTGCTGTGCTGTATGTCAACGCCCTCCCTTGGATTCAGTGTGTGGGCTGTCGGCCGCCCTGCTAATGGTTGACTGGCATATTCAGACCGGCCTTTTGACATTCAGTGAGGTGTAATGACTTATTGGTATTAGGGGTATATGAACCCACAAAAGAGGGCACTTCCTGTAGGTACAGTACCTGTGAATGATGAGCGTGTGCATGCATCTCTTCTCTATACCACACACAAGTCACACAATTCAACACATCTAGTCGTTCCCTGTTTATTATGTTTTCTTACCTCATACCATGTCATCCTTAATAGCCTCTCACTGTTTCATGAAGAGGATTCTTTTCTTTTCTTTTTTTTGTCACTGTGTCGGTGGACGGCATGAATAGGCTAATTAACGTGTTTGTTTTCCCATTCTGAATTTATTATTTTGCTTGATGAATAATACATGTAAAGAGGCTGAGGGGGCTGCTGAAGGTTGGTGTCAGATGAGGTTGGATGGTGGGGGGTTGGAGGGGTTAGAGGGGGGAGACTGCTTGGGAAAGGAAAAGGTGAGAAGGATTGTTGTGCTGTGCTGAGGGCTGGATTGAAGGAGGGGTCCGCAGTAGAACGGTGAAGCTGTTTATTTCTAAACAAGACACGTAGTGGTGTATTTGCCGGTATATGTATTACCTAAAACAAATGTAAAAAACTTTCAAAAATGTTGACTCTAGTTACAAAGCCAAACTTGTTTTGTAGAGTTGGGTTTATCAGTCAATATGTCACTCAGACTACACTAACATCAAAAAGAATGTGTGCTATTACTGCTTTAAAATTGATGAAGCAGACAAGAAATGATGTTTTCCAAGCACTTGGCCATCTGCTGCAATAATGAGGTTCAAAGCAACAGAGACCAGTGTTGGGAATTTATTTACGCAACACTCAAACTTTCCATTCCTCCAAACAGGTATGTTGATTAATGGTTTTTAACTATGGCAGAGAAATAAGGTGCAGGGGAACCTTTGTAATTACATATTGTTAATAAAGCCCCTTTTCCTCAAAAATCTTGAAACAAAGATTCAGTTGTTTTTAAAAAAAGTCTCACTCCTAATAAGTTATGTTTCATATTCAGTATTAAATTTGATTTCCTTATCGGGCACAAAGGTAAAGAGGACAAAGAGGAGTAGAAGGTAACATTTGATTTGATCGATAAAACAAAGCGTTGTTATCTTTACTGCTGCTTTTTTAACTGAAATTAAAATATTCAAGTATGTTTTTTAAGCAATAGTAAGTTAAAACCACAACTTACAGTATATGTATTGACAGCTGTCACAGTGTATGCCTTTTCTCAGCTTTGGAGAACTTTGAGGTGTTATTCAAAAAGTAAAATGATCAGAGTTCTTTTATAATAAATAATTGGCTTCACACACACTGGAAGATATATTGATTAATTAACCAGTGAGAGGTCCTCTGATGCACACAGTATTTAATGAGTGGCACAGACACAGAGTTCCATTGACCAAATCTATACAGAAGTGCACACATATGAGAACGTTGACTTTATGTGGTTTAAGAACATCCTCTTTGTAAGCAACATTAAACACATCTTTCTTTTAGTCTGTATAAATTATAGAGACATAAAAGGGAAACTATCAGTTTGCAAGACCACTAACCCTTTTTTTAATTCACATAAATGTACCTAATGCCAGGTTTTAGATGTTTTTTTTTTTTTTTTTAGCAATTTTCTGTTAGCCCTGCTGATTTCCATTTTACCGATGCTGTTTACTGGACCTGCGCCTGGTCGCCTCGTCTGTGTTGCCAACGAGACATCAAGATAATTATACCATAATGGCGATGTGGACCCGGTTTTCACCCTGTCTGCCACTTACGTTATCTTTTCTTTCCGTCTGGTCTGATTTCTCTTTTAGCTGCTGCTCCACTTCCTCTCACTCCAACTCCAACAGTACAGGAAAGAAGCTGAATCCCAACAGCTTCCCAAGAATCTATGTTGAATTATCTATATTTAGGTCCATAAATGTATTGTACACATGACTCATTACATGTTTTCATTAATCTGTTTAGTGTAATACAGTCTACATGTATTTAAAATTTAGTTTAGCCAGTATTACTAAACAAAACAAAGAATGCAACTGTTTCATTTGAGAAACAAGGCTTATTAAATTAATTGATTAAAAGATAAAGGGAAATTGTATTTCACGTAAATATATACAAAATAATAACATGGTTTTATATTTCATATATCATCTCCAAGTCAAATCAAGAAAAACACGGGTAAAATAAAAACCAGTGGCAGTATAAAATATATATCCTCTTCCCCAGAATGTTTGTACATTTATTCAGCTTACAAATGTTTGTTAAAGTAATTTCAATACAAGGGTGCTTGCTCATTGCAATCTCTGGATGCAGTTGTAATACAAGACAAGACTAGAGTGAAACTAAAACAGATTTTGAAAAATTTGGTAAGGGTGAACTTAAAAGAAATCAATCCCTGCATCAGACAGGTAATTATCACCACATCATCACCCATCAGTCAAATTTGACATGGCTACGGAGCAGCATACCCTTTGTTATGTATGGTGAGAGGGTCTAGAGTCTAAAAATGGGAGGCAGTAAGCGGAAGTTGATCAGATAATTATGTTGTTCATTAAATATTTCTTTCCTGTTGAATGAATTTAGGAAGATCAATTATTTGTCTCATAAACCAGGCTGGATTGTTCACTTTGTAAACAGACTTTTGTGAAGTAGCTGTCATGTTTTTAAGTGAGATGTAAGAGTGACAGACGGCGATGAAAAGTTAAAGTCATTCATTCATAATTAGTACTTAGGCGGGGACAGGGTAAAGGGAATTAGCCAGAAATAACAACCTTTTGTGTTTGTGCATTTTACATGAAAACCAGATCTAGATTTCTGTAAATGCTTCCACACATGCATGCACTAATGCAATGTCCAGTACATAGGTCTAATATTTACTGCTAACTTTTTGTATTTACCTTAAAATAATCAGAAGACTTATGCAACACATATTTTTTGCTATGCAGTAGAGCGATTTAGTGAGTGAGAGGAACACATTCACCAGCATGGAAATCAGTGGGAAGCAATGTTTTCATCCTGCCTTGCACTGTACACACTTTAATCCCATGATTAAGTTTGTAATCTAAAGCTAATTCTCCCTGGGCTCCAGTCTTTACAGTGTCGCCTTGGTAGCAAAGCCGCACTGGGAATTTCACTGTAATTACAATCCTCAGAAATAGGGATAAAACCAGCTGACATCATTTGAAAATGATTTTGTTATTTTTCTCTCAAAGTTTCCCTCTAATTTCATATGATTTTTTACATAGCGAAAACAGTCAGAGGACACAAAACTAGATTGTTTTCAACATGCTGTATCTAAAAGTGAAAGTGGATTTCAGTTTATTTCAATGAAATAATGACATGTATTGAACTTGAAAAAGTGCAGTGATCACACACACATATTTTATACATACTCTATGATACCAACCTTTCTCTTTCTGTAGTCTTGTCTATTGGTGTCTGCACTTAAATATTATAAATACAAGAACGTGTTGAACAGGCAGCTCTGGCACATTCTCTGTTGTGTCAGAGTAGCAGTGAAATTATTTGTTTTCGTCCTTGTTTGGGAGAGTGCATTCTCCTCCTAGTACTTGGGAGACACTGTGATTACTTCATGTTATTATGACCGAATTCCCTTCAGACTACACAAGTAGATTGTTTGGATTTTCAGCTCTTTGGTGTGTCTTGGGTGCCTTACAGCTCGAGTATCTTGTGTCTCTCAGTCTAATCAACCAGGAGTACAAGGCTTGGGTTCATTCCAAAAGGCAAGGTGTCCTTTGTGTCACCATTATGATTCAGCACTGATATTTCACTTTGTTTCTGGCCTTTAGGGGGCGCTGGTCACAGCCTGTGCAGATGACACTCTACATTTGTGGAATCTCCGTCAGAGGCGGCCGGCTGTCCTGCATTCACTCAAATTCAACAGAGAGAGGTAAGCATACGTTGCACTAGATTAAACTCACACACATCATGTACACACACTCCATATCTCGCTCCAGTAAAAGATGGATGTGTCTGTCCTAGGTCAGAATGTACCATTTTACACAGACAGTCAGGGATGAGCACCCAAAAACCCCACCAACTAGCCCTATTACACACAGTAATGGCCATAATTAGCTCTTTCAGAAATCACTGATACCAATCACACCACATCCCAGACCACCCAGCGTATACAGTACAGGCTGCTGGACCATCTCTCAGCTGCAGCTTCGACAGCAGTCAGAGATCTTACACCAGGAAGACACATCTAATCAGTTCAATCTGGAAGCAGAGTGTTGACAGGACGAGGCCAGTCTTGCATCTGATCCTTTTTCACACTGTCTGAGAAACCTGAGAAGGAGGATCCACTGGCTGGAGGCTCTCTCTTCTGTCTCGGTGAAATCCCCTACTACCACTACTACGGGCTGTGAAAGCTGACTCCCCAGTGGTTTTTAAACAGCGGAATTCATCTCCTTTAACATGTTGCTACCTAGACCCTTGGGACACATAAGCCAGATCTCACATGGTCACAACAAACTGGTATCAGCAGAGAGAGAGCTGGTGTTATTATTTTAACAAGATATTGCCTGAGCATCAAGGTAGAATCAAGTTGTTTTCATTATAGGTGTAACTCTCTTCATGACATCACAGACACAGGTCGGTTCTTTTAAAACGGGCGTTTATTGCTTTGTAACTTGCATTATGATGCATCCATATCTCTGTCGCGCCGTGAGAACTGTATAAACAAATGGTACGAAATATATCAGCTATACAGTACATGAAGCGGATACAAACAATGCTTGGCGCGAAAGTAAAACAGATCACATTTAACGAGCAGACTAAATACGTCGTTGGCCGCTTGTCATGGAAAGAGGGTCTTTGAG
>JAVQJL010091473.1:0-16771 GCA_036024295.1 Nannoperca obscura
CACACACACACACACACACACACACACACACACACACACACACACACACACACACACACACACACACACACATACACACACTTCCTGTTGTGTATCCAGCTTCACTAACTCAGTGATGACACTGACTCAGTGAAAAATCAACTCCGGTCACCTTAAATTTTATTTCATAACAGACACACATACCCCACCCCACCCACACACACCCACACCCACCCCACCGTTGGATAGTGTATGTATGACTTTGCTACACTCTGCTGAGTAATGCCATGGCCTGTCCCAAAAATAGCGGCTTTTAACAACAGTTAAATCCCCAATTAAAAACCAAATCAGCCTTTTTGCTGTCATGGGATGGTCGGATAGAAAAAGCTGGATACCAGAACAAACTATTGGCATCCTGCTGAAAATAATCCCAGTCTGAAGTCACATCTGCTCCAAGTCACTCACACCCAGTTCGTCACACTCGTAACTCTCTCACACTGAGTCACAAACTCCCTCCACACTCAGCCCTGTCACTGGGATGTCACCATGTCCTCTAGCTTTCCATCCCGCAAGAAAATAAGAATAGCGTTGCTACGGAGACAGAGAGCCGGGACGTTGTTTCATCCTCATGACGTCTGCCTGGCTGGCCCGAAGGATCAGCCAATTGCGAGTGGACAAGCAGACAATATTAAAAGCAAAGGCAGCATTTATAGCATCATGGGACATTAAGGCCAAACTAATGTCATTATTTGTGGTGAGTTAGCAGCTCTTTAGTGTAGGAGAAGCAGCTCTTCATAAACTGTTATGGTATTTGATTATGGAAATAATGATTATTCTAATACATTAAATAGCAATGGTCATGGCTGAGCATGATTTATATTGGAAGTAAATGACACCCAATTTAAGAAATAACATTATTCGTAAACTAGCAATCTATTGTGTATTCATTGTCTATTGTGTTTTTCATTTAATCCTCCCACCTGTATTCATTTGACAGACAGTGTGTAAAATGCAGTCATAAACCAAGTCATCACATTTCTAATGCAAACCAAAACAAACAGGATTCTTTAATGTATGTTTGTCACGATCCATGAATAACTGGCTCAAGTTATGATCCCAGCCTGTAGCATGACTGTAATGCATTAACCATTATGCAAATACTGCTATGATTCTTCTATAATAACACTTTAAACCAGCACGGCGTGTGTATGTGGGATTAAAGTTGTGTAGGAGCGGTAAAGCTGGACCAGCGTCACATTTACATTTGCAGCACATAAAACAGTCGGAAAAAAATTAAGTGACACAGGTAACAGAGTTGTAGGAAGTTTGAAATTACATCAAAGTTGCTAGATGTTCAGATAAGATTACGATCATGTGATGATGAAGACCCTGAAAATCTATTTTCTCAATCAATTTCCTACTATTAAATATGGGGGTATACATGGCACTTACTAAGTAATATCTAATGATGCTATTTCTGTATTTTACCTTTGATTGTTGCTTATTTAACCATTTATATGGTTATACATGGTAAACCATGTATATGGTTAAATACATCCTCCAAGGGCCTTTTCATACACTTATCCAGTTACACTAACAAAACAAATGTCTTGAACCTCTGACAGCAAAAGAAGCAGCCTCAGCACTAAGACCCATCTTAATGCAACTTTAACTAACCATGACCCTTCACACACCACCACCATCACCAGTACTCTTAACCTTTTTCTTACAGTTACTGCTGAGATCCTGTGACTGCAGTATTACATGCTCCAGGGAGGCATTCCAACCATTTTCTTGCCTTTCTACATCGGACTATTTTCCTACTATTGAAAGTAAAATACAATAAAACAAACTCAAACAATACTTATAAAATGTATGTATATATTGAATATCTCAATGTGGAAACTGTTAAATAATCTATCAAATCACACAAAAAAACATTCCTTTTTTTTTTTTCTATTAGAAAACAATGTGAACAAGAAATGCTCTGCTCATTTATAATTCATTCAAATGTATTTACAATTTGACACAATATTTCAACTTAATTTAACCCACCACGACAAATGCAGAGCAGGAGAGGAGCTACTGATAGATTATTCATCATGGATAACTAATCAGCCAAGAGTTATTCATATTCCATGCATTTCTCTGGGGGTATTTAACAATATAACAAGATGGTGGCCTATTGATTGCCTACCTCACTACCTTACATAACACATTCATAAATCAGTTCTCATTTTCACTTGCAGAGAGGTTTCATCAAAGAATCATTGCGTGAGAGGAAAGAGTCACATCCGCTGTTCATATTCCCCGTCGTTCCATGTGAGCGGACTGATATGTACTGTACACAAAAGAGGCAGCCCAGGGGGATAACTTTGTATAAATGCTCTATTCATGAATGTCAGAAGCGGCTCAGGCAACTAGTGAGCTACTTTGGAAACCCTACTCCTTTGAGGCTAAAAAGCACAGTGAACAGAGGGGCCACATTAAAAAGCATTCCACAGACCAGGTTGAACTGCTTCCTAAAACTGGGAATAAGAGACAGTGCAAATGTCCCTTTGGCATGTACCCAGCATGGCGGAAGTCAAATCTGTCCTTCCGCTGTGCTCAATTAATTTAAAGATATGGGACTGCTGGCCTGAGGGATGGAGGCTGGTGTTGGAGCAGAGGAAATGGGTCAAAAAAAGGTGAGGAGGCTGGAAGAGTAATAATCCCTGATTACAGCTTTGCTGTAATAGAAAAACAGAAAAAGACAACAACAAACTATATTTAAAAAAAGAAAAAGGGAGACTGGAATTGTGCATTTTTGCTCCCGGGACAAACATCTTGCCACTCAATGAACTCTGGCCCTCAGCGGGGAGATTAAACTGCCTAGCACGCATTCTGTATTTACATCAAACATAATCTAAAGGAATCCAAGTGTAACGAATGCCTGACGTACTCAGCTGTAGCGTCGGACATCAGCTGATACTGATCAAAAGGTGACAACATGGCTCAACAGGCTTTCTAAGGCGAGGTTCTTGTCATAAGGAAATCACCTTTTGGGAATAATGAATTCAGTGTGTTCATGCATTTACACCTGGCCGTTTGTCGAAGCCGTCACAACACTGTGACTGAAGCCGTTTTCCTACTTGACACAGTTACACTTGGTTGATATGAGACTTGTTGCTTTAGATTGTTTTATTTGAAAACAAGACCACATTTATTGTCTTAGTGTCATCCAAGTTCAGGAAAGTGGAGAAATCCTTATCTGGAACATTTTCTATTCGTGACCATGTGAAAGCTGAAGAGAACATCATTTCTGATTGAGAAGCTCCTATTTATTGTCTTTTCTGCATGATATGAATGCATCATTACAAGGTATGCTTTGTTTGTATTGCTCACGCACGGGGGGAAAAAAAGAAAAAAAGAACGGGACATAGTCCTGCTTCAGGTTCATGCTATTCCACTGATCCAACAGTTTCCGTGGTAACAAAATAAGGTTGCAATAGTAATAGCAACAATACGATTTGAACTGAAGTGAAGTTAACATTAAACCTAAGCTTTTAAAGAAAGACTACCTTTAACTAACAACTTTCTGAGCACACTTGTTGCTGCAGCAGCTCTTTAGTAATCTAAACCTTGTAGAGAGTGGAGATGGTGTGGGAGAATAACAAGCTCAGAGCACAAATGATATAGCCTAATGAAATCCCAGAGGGAGCACAGGAGCATTCTGATGATCTCTGTACCATCTGCTATTAAGTTGAATTACTCTTCACAGTGTATAGGAACAAAGAAAATGCAACATTTGGTCAATAAACCTGACTGTATTTTTATATCAATGTGTTTGCTGCTGATATTTTTTATCGTGACTAATATCTTTAAATGGCATTCGAAGTGTGGAATATGGATTACATTATGGTGTATACAATCTTCTAACAAACTATCTATATATAGTGTGATATAGTATGTCTTTGGAAAATCAATTAAGAAACAGTTAACAAGCTAGCAATGTCTGTTTCTGATAACCCAGCAGATAAATAAATACCTGACAAAGTAAACATCATAAACACTTTACTATTGCCATAGCTCAGTCCTGCCCAATGATTTACAACAGTACCCACAATGGCCTAATAGACCCAGGGGTATTAAATGGATAGCTAATATGCAATAAACAGTGGGCATGTGACTCTATCGATTGACATATTTATGTTGTCTCACAGTGGACACCCCCACATCATCCAACCCTGAATGACATACCGGTAATTGAATTCTCAGAATTACACTGACTTTAAGAGTCCTTAACGATTGTAAAGCTTTTAGACCATCATGAGACGCTAATACTCTCCAATTAAAGGAACAATAAGAAAAACACAATACACATGCACAGCAATGGGAACTCAAAAAGCTAATTCAAAATCTATGCGGATGACTAATACCTAACTAATATTATAATATACTAACCTAATATTGACAATGCTCTAATAATATGCCTCCAACACCAAAGCAATAACAAGTGCCCCCCCCCCCCCTTCTGCTCTGCTTGTGTCTCTGGGGCTGTAAACTAAACTTCACACTACCAGCAGCAGGATGCCTGGGTCCACCTGGCAGCACAGAGTGCCAACTGCTGATTGGCTGGCATACCAGCGTGAGAGAGAGCAGCAGAACAGTCTGTTCTGACCTGTCTCTCTATTTGGCAGACCATCATAAACAATCTCTCGCTCACTCTCTATGAGCTATCTCTTGTGCTACTGTCACGTTTCTCCCATGTGAGCCGAAGTGACACTGTTGCTCACACACTACAAGTCTGTGTGTGTGTGTGTGTGTGTGTGTGTGTGTGTGTGTATGTGCATGCATTGGCACTTGATAGGGAAAGAGGGACAATGTATTTGTTTCTCCCGTCTAAAAAGCACATAGACAGAAGAAATCAGTCATCAGAGCTTGCTGAGTCTGCTGATGTTGAGCCTCAGCTCGTCTCTCTCACAAACTTACATGCAAACAAGTAAACAGTGAGATCCTCTTACTGAGAAGAATGGCTGTCTCTCTGAGAAATACAAATAAATATAGCCTATGATCCTATATACTGGCCTCTTGGTTGCATTTTATTACAACAAAGACTGTAAGAGGATACTTTTCACACACTGGGGGTATCACACTAAAAGTCTACACAACATTGTATCTGTTATATCTATGTTATCTACAGATAACTGCTTGAGAGCATGTGACCAAAAAGCAATGCATTGACTTCTTATGTAACAGCTCTGTTCATCTTTACACATCACCACTGGTATGCGTTTTATCTCCCAGGAGGGAAAAAGTACCCTCAGCCGTAGAAAAAAGTTAGCTGCTAGCTTATAGGTTTGTTTAGGTTGTGTCTCATCACAACATACTACACTGGAAGATCCCATCATAGGCCTTAACAGGTAGACAGAAAAAAAACAAATACTTACGTGTAACAAAGCGCCTACACCTCAGAAGTGTATACTGTATAAATACCACACATGGTGTCCTCCTATGAAAGATCTACTGCCAGGTTACTCCCACTGAAGCTAGCGCCAGTGAGGTACACTCACTCACTCACTCACACTCACTAATATGTGTATTTGATATAAGAAAATCACTATGTATTGCATTAAATCAGTGAGGAGACACGCATGTGAATGACTTGATAATAAAGTCTTATCTGCTAATGATAGGATAGACAATAAAGTATTATTGTCATTATAATATATGTTTATCATATTTTAATTAAGGGATAACCATTTAGATTATTATGAAATTGTGATATGAACATATTTAACAAAATTCTGTAGTCCAGTGAAGAATTGCAAGCTAATTGTAAATGTTTATGTGCTTTATGTGTGAGGATTATTAAGTTTATTTAGTTCAGAGTTTAGTCCATTGCAATGAATGTTATTTTAATAAATGTTTTATGTAAATGTGCTTAGGCTACAACCTCCATATCATAAAATATGTTTAAATATACTATTCCAATCAATATGGTGATATTGATTCCAGCCCCAACACTTCAACCAACAGTCCAGAGACATTTTTCTCAATAAAAAACGTCAACGATTAATCGATGATTAAAATGGTTAGCAACTCATTTTCTGTCGATTGTCTAACCGATTCATCATTGAAGCATTAGCTTTAATACTACTGAACAATTATAGAGGAGCAGTTAAACAGCTGCTGCAGAGAGCAGCCTGTAACGTGACGGATGTCAGTGCTGGTGTGCTATGAGTCTGCTGTGCAGAAGCATGTGCATGATCACAGATAATCATATGCACTCTAATGCAAGTTCATGGTAACACTTCTGCACACACATTTCTCTCATGCTCAAATTCACATATGCACTCAGAGCTTGAAGGACAGAATCATTTCCTTGCCATGGATGTGGTGGTCTGTAGGGAGGGAGGAGTGGGGGACAGATGATGAGCAAGGGTAGAACGAGAAGGACAGACAGGAGGAGCAGGTGCACGGTGACAACGAAACAGAAAGCATGCCAAGCTGCCAGGCCTGGCCAGCACTAAAGAGTATTCTAATGTGATTTCTCATTACATAACAGGAGTTGACACACCACAGCTCTACTACACGCTGTAGCTTGGGAACATGCACACATATACAAACACACACACACAATTGCAACAGCAAGACTCTGGTGTTCACAAACTAAAAGCAGATTATCTTCGTCTTCTCATATTAGGGCAACTTCAACTGACAAGTAGGGTTTTAAATCTCATTTTACCCAACAATGCATTTGTAATTTTAGCCTCCATTTATCTACACAAGTTGTGGACAGTCACGACAGCTTTAGGGCAAGAATAGTTAGTGATAGTACATCACTTCAACCTGTGAAGATATTTAACTTGAAAATTATAAAACATCAGCACATTTGAATTAAACGTATTGCCATAATTCCTTTGTCTAAAGGCTGAACTGGGTTAAACGCCTTTCTGTACAATGTGTACTCAGACCTACATGTATCTGTATATGTGGCTGTGTCTATATGGAAGCAGCCAGAGGCAACATACACATTCAAGATATCCCAGTGCATACAGAAAGCCCTATCAGAATGGGTTCTTTCTTCCATTTTTTCAATTCTAGGCCTACGGTGGGATACATTAGAGGAGTACAGTAAGAGTAGCGGTAGTGTATGAGGGGGATTACACGCTGGTTATATAACCAGTGACCTGCCTACTGATCCTGGCACCGCGGAGTACAGCGGCTTAAAAGAGCGGCTTACCTCTGCAAATGACTCACTTCCACGTTAAACTGACATCATCTTTGACAAGATACATAACATTGTCAGTGAAAGAAACACCTGTGTCCTCTTTATAATGACCAAAACCTACATGTCTGCCTGCAAGGCACCAGAACTCTCTTACAAAATCTATGCACCGTTGTATTGCTCACATTTCCACAGATACTAACCCCGTAACTAGGACACGAAATATAATCTTTCAAACTGTGTAAAGTAATTATCTATTAATACATTCTGCATAATATGGTCGGCAAAGCAGAACTTTAATATAGGCTATTTTATATTTCTACTGTACGTATACACTGCTTGTTATTATCACCGCGAGTATTTTCATGACATAAAACAGATTACACCAATATCTAACAGAATATTCAATAACTGCTGTTTGATATATTAGATATTCCTCATTTCATTTCATAATGAATACTAAACAATTCACAAAGCATGGTTTTTGAATGGAGTTTGGTGCGCCGTTCTCTTCGAAGCAGAGGTAACGTTACGTAGCGGGCTGTCTCTCTTACCTTGGCTTGGTTTATCAGAAGCCCTACGAAAGTTGACACCAGCACCGAGCCAGACATGCTGCCTTTTCTCCGCATCTCCTGCTTTAGGAAGGGGAACGCAGCGGCCGGCGGCTCCTCGGGAACGGTCACCGTGTAGGACTGTCGCATGCTCGGCATGCTGGCGGAGAAATGAAGCCGACGACCCGGTGTGAGTTATTCAGATGACGGCGAAGGGTTTCTGGGCGCTCCTGCTCTTTGGTTGTGGAGTCGTTCTCTATTGCTGGAAGGCCAATTAGACGTTTCACTCGGTTTGTGACAGGCTCCCTGCCTGTTGTCTGTCATTCATTCATGTAACGGCCCCAACCTCACAAATCACGCCGAATACAGGACCTGTGGCTTTCCCTTTAAATGACTATTTACAGTACAACAGCCTTACGGAGATTGATAAAGCACAGGTAAAACGGATAAAGACACGGAACAATGACAAAAGAGCCACTGACTGCTGTATCGTTCCACACAGGGATAAGCAACGCGCGTGTCCAGTCAACTCAGATGCTGTGTAAATGGCAATAAAAGTGTTATATTGTGTTGCCGTTCCGTTTTACAGGACTGGAGGCCCGCCCCTTTTGGCTCGTGTAAAAGTCGGCCTACAACAAACGTCAGCGACCGCCTCCAGCCGTGCTGTCGACGTCAGAGTCCATCCTTGTCCACGCTGCTGTAACAATCTGAAGGACTAATGCTGCGGTCCAAGGAGACTACTCATCTCCATCATGATCATGACAGAAAAGCAACCTATATCCTATGTAGCATAGCTACACAAATGACCCACCATCTGACTGGTTCTAAAAGTAGATTCTGCACTCCTAAAATGGGTCTTTAATTAGGTTCTGGTGATTCATCAGCAACACAAAGAATAATACGGATTTAGTAGTTAGTTTGTTTCACTCGGTCACAATAAGAGGATGAAGAATAATGACTGATTTTACCAGCAGCATTACCCAAATATCAACTTACAGAGTAGTTGGGTGATAATTGTTTGTCATTTGATCCATTGCTAACGTAACAATATTGTTTAGAGCAGCTTTAAGGCTGAAAATCCAAGTATTTTTCAATGGTTTACTCAGACAGGAGTAATGGGGAATAATACGGAGCAATGATAGACTAAAAGATGAAGAAATTATGCTTCAATCTAGCATTAATCAAAATAATAAAAAACAACAACTAAAATAAGATTCACTGCAGAGTATTACAATGTTTTGCTCTCAGTGGTAGAACAAATGCATCTGTCTTTCTTTAAATAAATCCTTTTCATTGCTAGAGCGCCTGGAAGTTACATTTGGTAAACATACAGGTGTTTCATACATGACCATGGTCAGGTGACACACAAATATGTGATTGAATCCAGCTGAGCCAGAAGCATGTGGCTATGTGCTGTTTTGTCCTTTTTAGTAAATGAGGGTCATATTTCAGAAAATCGGGCAGTACTAAACAGAATCACTGAGGAAATATTAGGTGTAGCATGGTATAGTACTGCTGGTGGTTACAAAAGGCTGTTGACTGCAAGCCCCTGATGACAGATGGTCTGATACTGGGTGCCATTTTTAAAGAGAATTTTCCAAACTGATGTGACTAATTAGTAAGAAAGACAACAGAATGTGCTGTGCCTCACCTCCCACTTATGGACAGTATAGTTCAGGGTCACGAAAATTCCAAACAAGCAAAATGATTAAATTGTGTGCCAGCCCTGCTATTTGCCATGTCTTTTCATAAAAGTCTGCACTTTGTTTACTTAACCTTAAATGATCATCTACTGACCACGTTAGTGCAACATCCATTCTCTGTGCCTGCCTTCAGAAATAGGACAGACATGCACAGAGGGTTTACAGTGTGGGTGATTCTAGCTGAACGGATGTGTCGAGTGAAAGAAGTGCAACATGTCCCAAAAAGCAATCTCATGACACAGGCTCAAGCGTGTGTACACAACAAATAGCCAAGGAGCACATTCCATAACCAGGCTCACAACGTGTGGGTGTGTGTGTGTGTGTGTGTGTGTGAGTGAATGTCCAAATCCTTGAGGTGCAAAACTAGACTGTGAGAGAAGGGGCAAAGGGTCAATGTTTGTATTCTGGTATCTGATGCAAAGGCCTAAGCACTAGTCTGGTATAAAATGGGACAAAAGCAGTCTCTGAGCAATATTATCTAGGAGAAGTCAGAGTACAATCACCTAGGGATAACTGTTCTATTCCCTACGCTAAATTAGGCACATTAGACCGAGAATCTCTTCACTCAAGTGTTTAAATTGAACCTCTTTGTTACAACATATTCCTTTGGAGGGCAATTAAAACAATTCATTGTTGATGGCCTTCATTCTGCATTCCTACAAGTAACATAGCATTCATTAACTTGCTAGCACTGATGCTAAATGCTGACATGACCTTCGTAGAATGCGGGTGAGTTCAGGAGAGTCTGTGGGAGACTTCAAAATAGAATGAAGCCTTCGGTGTCACTGCTACAGAACAGAATGAAGTCTTCTGTACAGGCACTGTAGGTACTGGATATCAGATATAGTCTAAACATGGCTACAAAAGTTTTCAAAGTCTGTCACTGGGGGCATCTGAGACAATTTGAGGCAATTGTAAATATCTGTAAATGAATGGATAGAGGAGAGTGTCAGTCCTAAATATAAAGCTCTGAGACATCCTCGGGAAATGCATTCTGAGCCTTAGTACTGTCAGACAAATATTGACAGTGTAACATGGAAAAAGCTCATATAAATGGATTCTGTAACTTATACTGTTATTCTTTATCTTACTTTGATTTGGGGGATAATTATGATCTAAAGTTTGGAACTTTAATAATGTGGGGGCTTTGAGGGATATAAAGAAATTGTAATGTTGCCATGTAGTCAGTTAGTTATTGTGTACTATATCTTGACCCCCTTTTTTAAGCCTACATTTGTTGCTAATTAAATGTATGCAGTATATGCAAGTAGCAGTTCCTGTTTGCAGTGTACCCATGGATGTACACACAACTATTACTGAATTACTTTAATACTGAAGAAAACTAGAAAAAAAGATCATGATTCTCAGGCAAGTTCTTCAGAGCGTTTTGTTTCCTAGGATTTTTACGCAGATTAATGGATGTTTATTTGCTAATTATATCCTCTGGATATATCCTAAGTTACACAGAATTTTAAGATTTTTTAAAGTTCAGATTTGATTCAGGGAGGGCACGCCTCACAGTTTGAAAGACTTCTTGCCTAAATGAAAAGATAAAAAAAAGAAGAAATACAATTTCCATTTTTCTTGGCAAAATGATTGTGACTAAAGGTGAACTTACTAGCTTTTTCTGGAGCTTTCAACTATACAGACTATATACTGTATATTACTTAAATCAATGACAACTCAGCACATTTCTACTGATGATGAAGACCATAAAAAGTGGTTGAAAGCCCTGAAAAGACCTATTAAATGGACCTTAAATTAAGATTATTTTGTCAAACTATTATTTCCAAGGTCAAGAATGAACTGAAACAATATTCAATACTCAATATTTATATTATGTATTGGGCTTTACATGCAGTAATCCAACCGCCGTATGAGACTGTAGTGGTGAGGAAAAACTGACCCACAAAGCAAAGCACTGTAGTTACTGGTAAACCTTCATCAATCCACGAAGAAAGTTATGAGCTTTGGGTGGTGACCCAAAGTGGATAAGAATAGAGTTCTAAGCGGTTGGATAAACCCGATGTGCACATGTGGGTGGAGATTTCTGCAATTTGAGAGAAACTCAGGGTTAAGCCACTGCATCAGAGAAATGACTTCAGGTGGTTTGGATGGTGATTATTAGTTCTAACAAGCACTAATGTCTATAAACAGATTCTGCATATGAATGCAGGCAAGGAACAAGATTTTGGTATTGGAAGCGTTCTGGTTTCCATTTGTAGTCAGAGTAGTATTGATATTATACGTATCATTGCTCCATTTGTAGAAAGAATTGTAGAAAATATAATAGTAGTAGAGAGAATAGGATTCCTTGTTTTGATTTGATGTCAAGATCCAAATATTGATGCTAGTGCATCCATGGAATAGATACAGTATTTTATCTACTGACAACAGTTTTAGTGCAAGGCTAAAATAGCTGTCCTGTTAGACATGCCACATACTGACCCACATACCCTATCAAGCAGACCCATAACTGAACTACATAAAAATCCTAGCCCTTCGAAAAAAGAAAAGCTTCAAATTGTGCCAGACTGTGTTTTTTTTATTATCAAACCATAAGCTGTCTGACCAAGGTGGTAAACTAAGATTCAGACAGTCTAAAAAATATTGTTGACTCAACAGAAAGTCTAGACACAAAGCCTGAGCAGAAAAACGTGGGGAAAAATCAAGACAGTCTTGTGTTTATAAATCACAAATATCTGGACAGTAATAAACAGGGTTGAACTGAGTTACAATACTGATTTTTGATGATCATCTGACGGCCTGTGTTGGACTGTTGGACCTAACTTTGGATATTCTGAGATCTCAGCAATTATCCTTTTTCAGTACAATGTTATCACAACTGCTAGAAACAATGGACAGAGCTGAGACAATAACACCCAAGTTGTAATGAACTATTGTTTTCTTTTAAGCTTGGTTGGTAAAGCATAGCTTTGCATCGCAGGTGACCCAGTTTAATGACAATACAAATAACTTGAGCTAGCCAACTCACAAACTAACCCACCAGTTACGTGAAAGGCTTGTGCATTGTTACCAGCCTTTGTAGTAAGTGTCTTGTTAGAGCTTATAAGCTGTGAGCTATGCCAGTCAAAACATGCTAATGCAAGACAACAGCAACCAATATTAAGCAAACAAGCTGGACCTCAAAATAAGATTCTGACAAATAAATGCACAATACGTTTGAAAGTGGCATGAGAGAAACAGGTGCTGAATAAGGCTGCTCAAAGAAAGCCGAACTCTGGAAATGTTATACTTAGTAAAGCCGTTGGAATGCTTAGATCTTTTTTTTTTTTTGCACGTGTCGAGGTATGATTTGAATATTATGCGTGAGAAACAGGGAAAACAAGAACAACAGTCATGTTAACCAGCTTGCCTTGCTCATAAACATGGCACAAGATGAACATGACCATGAGGCACTAGCAGCTGCTATTTTTGTGTTGTAAGCTTCTGAGAAACTACCAGGACTGGGTTTACCTTGTTTTGCCAAGGCTATTTCAAGAGACCCTTTAAGTCTGTTAAAATATTCATATCACAACAACAAGATGAGGACTAGAGTTAATGTAAGTTGTTCTCTTGTCAGTTTGTAGGACTGGCATCAGTGCATTCACTGGACACTAGCCGAAGAACTGGAGAAGGCTTGTCTGACATCTTTTGCAAATCGATCAACAATCTAAACTAAAGCTGTACTGAATAAAAAGTTAGAGAATTCAATTTTATTTTTTTTATTTATATAGCGCCATATCATAACAAAGAATGAGGAGGTGATTATTTTCATAGGACAACAAGGAGCGGCTGGGAGTAAGAGATTATCAAATTGGGGTAGCGGGGATATATATATATATATATAATGCTAATATATACATGAATATAATATATATTAATGTTTATGTTAATATGTATTAGGATTCATTTGAACCAAAGACAGTCCACTGGACCACTAAATTAGTGTATTGTATTGTAAAAATAACACAAAAGATATCAGTATGTATTTCTAAAAATACATTCCACTCCAACATAAAGTGTGACTTCATCTGAAGCTTTTAATTTAAGGGGAAAAATGGTCACACGAAATAGCCGCATTTTCTCGCATGCACAGAACAAATCGGGTTTCCGGTACGGATCGGGCAAGGACAACCCTTTTAACTGGTCACTGGGGCAGTCACGAGATCATTCCTGACATGCAACATATGTTTGCTGCTGAGCAGGTGACTGCTAAATGAGAGCTTTATGAACAGAGTTTGTGACTGGGACTAGCATACAGTATTTAAATACAACCGAATGCAAATCAAACAAGGGTTACAGTTAAAAAGGATTGATTATTGTTCTGATTCATTGTTTAGTCTATAACATGTCTGAAATACTCACAAATAACTATCAAAGTTGGGTTATTTTCACTTGGAATAGAAAATAGAAAATATGCATTTACACTTTCTTGCCAAGAGTTAGATGAGGTAGATTCTGCTCTCATGTCTGTATGTGAAATATGTAGCTGGCGCTAGCAGCCGGTTAGCTTAGCTTAACATAAAAACTAGAAAAATGGGGAAACAGCCAGTAAAAAAATCTGTCTACCAGCACCTATAAAGCTCACTCATCAACAAATTATATGTTGTTTGTGCGATCCATTTGGGTGCTGGTTGCACGTAACCATACATTAAATGGTAAGCAGTTATTGGGACTAATCCCGGGGGGAAGTCAGTTGTGCTTTCTGACCTCTGACCTGCTCAGGTCATTCATACTGAGCTTAGAGATGTGGCCTGCAGACCCAGCTCATCATAGCCACCTTCTGAGAGGCGTAAGCTAGCTAATTGTTGGGTTACAGAGGGGTCAGGTATCCATGTTAAGAGCACATTTGTCACATAACCATGGAACTACTTGTATAGCTCTGGTCTGCATATGATAGGAATGTACAAAAAAATAAGATGTATTGTAACCGTCTGAATAGCTGTGTACCAAGGAATATGTTGAATGCATGTGAGAGAGTGTAACAGGCCTGATATATTAATATTAATGTAAACCAGAACTTCAAGTGCATTGACATTAATTTGAGCAATAGTGCCCCCGTTTGGTAAAAAATCAGTACTCTCAGAAGCCACAAAGCATTGTGGGATAATTCCATGTGTGTGAAACTAATGAAATAAAACCACCAGTGTGCCTCTGTGGTAACTAGGACTCCATTCAGTCTTACTCAGCCCCTGAATATTGATCCCCGCTGGAGCAGTACATCCTTAATAAAAGCAACAAGCTTCAAGCATGTGCAAGAACAGAGGACATTCTCTTACCGCAGAGTCCCTGGTGGGGGTGTCGGACAGCGCATTAGTGCTTGGCTCCCATGTCGATGAGCTGTATGCTCTGCTGCTGTTGCTGCTGCTGAAGGCCTCCTGGGTGGAGCTTCGCGAGAGGGCCTCCTGAGTAGAGCTCCGCGACAGGCCTGAGTAGCCCAGACGGGAGGTAGTGCCATACGAGTTGGCCACATCGTTGGCCCGACTGCGGTAGCTCCGCAGGGCACTGGTGGAAGTAGAAGGGGTGGAGGAAGAGGAGGAGGCGTCACTGAGGCCCAGAGAGGCCAGGTCCCTGCTCAAGTCACTCTGGGATACAGATTTTCGTCGGTTGAGCAAGATGCTGGAGGCCACCGGTGAAGAGGAGAGGTAGCTGGACTGGGCCAAGGACGAAGAGTAGGAACTGTAGCCAGTGTAGGCTGATCCCCCATTCAGTCCTGACCCTCCATAGCTCTTGACGGGGGTTCTGCTGAGGCTCTCGCTCCGACGGCTGCTGCTGCTGCTGCTGCTTCCGAGGATGTCGGTGCGTGGGATGGTTCGACCCCGGTCGCGGTCGGGGGCTGACGAGGTGCTGTAGTTGCGGCTGCGGGCGGCGGAGCTACTCAGATAGCTGGAGGAGGAGTAACCTGAGGAAGAGGTGGAGGTGGGGGACTTGTAGGAGGACAGCCTGTCTCGCTCGCTGTAGGAGCTAAGGGCCGGAGTCAGGGAGGAGCTGTAGGAGCCGTAGTGGCTGGTGTAGGAGGAGCCAGTGTATTGCTTGGCGGTGGAGGAGACGCGAGACATGCTGCTGCTGCTGGTTTCTCAGCCACAGGGAGGGAGAGCCTTTGGAAGACTGCATCGACTGCAACCACAGCAAAGAGGAACGAGTATTAGTTCATCAGCAACAATCGAATCAATACTTACACTACAGCAACAATGTAGGCATAAATTAGGACATCATTTATTCGTGCTTCACTAAGCATTAATCTGGTTTTAAAGACACACAATGATTCAAGAATGTGCATCACTGACAATAAAAAATAAAACGTCCACCTTTTGGGTACTATATCATGAAAACTTAAAATCTAAAGTGATATATGGGGTGTGTAATACAAATACCAAACACTGACCCACGTGGATACTCACTGTCCTGATATTTAAAGGACTGCATCAACATTTTAACCCATTTACTGCAATCACATTTCCTTCACATTACTGCAACCCATTTTCAAAGCATGCAACAGCATTTTCAGTGTGATTTCCCTGACTTTCAGGCAGCCATTATCTTTCATTCAGTTATCTCAATCAACTTACAACAACATGAAACTTCCATCATTTAGATAATGTAAGTGAGTGAATGTCATGTCTCCTGATATTATTTCTGTGTGGTACATAATGCAGCGCAAATAGAGCTGAAATGTCTCCACTGCATTAGCCTACAAAGACAATGGAAGTTTTTTCAACTTTAAAACCTCAATTTATTTCTCACTCAGGCAACCCTGAGTGGTATAATCAAAAAAGACACTGGAAGACAGCAGTGCACGCTCCCACATGCATTGCTGTCCAATTCTTTTGTCTTTCAAATGTTTTTTAAACTCCACGGACCCAGTTTTGAATGCAGGCTTCCTGTTAAAAACGCGTAGCTTGTTGATACCAGCTAATGGTGATCCCAGAAATCTGTTTAACTATCTGTTTAGCTATCAACATAGCTAAAACATCAGTAAAACTGACCATTGTCCAAAGGAAGTTTGACTATGGCGTTTTACAACCTAGGGGCCTTAATGATGACTTTGATATAAAAGTTCCGTTATAATCTAGGCTTGTACAGGTATATGTATCTGTCTGTTCCGCTGTGATCTTGGTTGACAAGGGACGATTTGTAATGTCAAATTTATGATGTTTTTTAAAATGTGTTATATCTATGGATGAAATGCAGTGTTATGTTTTGGAGATGAATATACACTACCGTTCAAAAGTTTGGGGTCACCCAAACAATTTTGTGTTTTCCATGAAAAGTCACACTTATTCACCACCATACGTTGTGAAATGAATAGAAAATAGAGTCAAGAC
>JAVQJL010091475.1:0-15561 GCA_036024295.1 Nannoperca obscura
TATATATATACACACACACACACATACAGTATGTGTACTAAACTAGTAAAGTAGTCTACACTATACTATACTATGGTGGCCCTGAAGGTCAAAACACAACATTTAAAAAAATAATGTCCTGAGAAGCCATTTGACTTTGAACCATCGTAGTGAGGACCTTCCTGCATTGTGAGGACCTCCTCAATACTTCAGAGGACTTTGAAGTTTCAGACTTGGTTTTAATGTTCAGGTTAAAGTTAAAGTGACTTACTGGCAGCGATGATGCGCAGCATGGGGGGGTCAGATTCGGAGGGGTCAGAGGACACGTTGATGAAGTACTTTGTGCACGACTTATTACTGAAAACACACAAACCAGTGAGACAACACACCATAAAGACAACAACCGTCTGTTTCCCAACACCGTCACAAAATATGCAATATTTTGTTTTTACTTGTATTTTGAGGATAATCATGCTCTAAGTTTGTAACTATAGTTCCCATAATGCTTTAAGGGATGTTAAACTGTGGACTACACCTCGACCCCGTCCTGTACTTTACATTTTGCTGTGGACTCATGAATGTATAGAGACGATCACTGATAACTGAAAAACAGATGGAAACCTAATGATTCTCAGGAAACGTCTGCAGCTGGAAGTGCTTTTTGTAGGAAATCTAAGTGGTTTATGGACAGCAGATACTTGACATCCTCAGAAGATGTAACTTCATCTTCATGCTTCAATCTCAACTAATGTGCTGTTAAAGATTAGTTTGTTGTATTTGGGGATTTTGTGTTTGTGTCATGAAGGCACTCACCTTAACAGGTTCCTCTCGTTGTACATGATGGTGTTGTTGTCAGGGAGGAGCTGGAACTCCACGTGGGAGCTGGAGAGGTTTCCCAGCAGGTCCCCGCCTCGCTGAGTGTCAGAGATGGACCAGACCAGAACCCAGCTCCCAAAGATCTGCTGGAGGAGGTGAGAGTCAGAGCTGATGCTTCCTCTGAGCACGTTTGTCCTGGTGGGTTGTTTTAGGCACAACTTGTAAGCTGTAAACAGCTGTGTTTCTGTGTAACCACACCCAACAGTGATGTCACAGCGTCCTGGACTACACCTGTGCATCACCCCAGCAAGGTGACTGCTAATGTTAGCATGCTAACACACTAAGCTAAGATGGTGAAAATGGCAAACATTATACCTGCTAAACATTAACATGTTAGCATTGTCACTGTAAGCATGTTAGTATGTAGATGTTAGCATTTAGCTCAAACCGCTGCCGTGCACAAAGCGTCGACAGAGTGGGAACAACAACACATATTTTGTCTTTGCAGTGTTCACACATTATTGATCGTTAGCCTTAGTGCTATCCTTGTAGCCACACCAGATGTACAGCCTACATTAGCTTCTTTTGTTTAGTTACATATTGGTACAGCTCCTATAAAGTGAGCTGAATTAACTGGACTTTGTTTTGATGTATCAGCCAGTGCTGGTGCATTTTTAGCCCCTCTGCTAACAGTTTGTTGACATGTCTGTAGTTCTTCTCACCAAGTGGAAGCTCCGTCCCATCAGCAGAGATGGATCTCAGGCACCAAACTGACCAGAAACACTCACCTTGTGCAGACCTTTTGTTAGCGGCATCTTGTTCAGACTGTCACAGTGTTGTTGGGCCGGCGCTGCGTTGGTGCCGACCGCCACCAGCAGCAGCAGCACCGCTCGCTTCACAACACTCATCCTGCTCTGAGAATAAAATCCAACACCCCGGCTCTGTCAGGACTGCAGAGAGAGAGAGGTTTATAACGGCCGGCTCAGTCCAAAGTGTGTGTGCTCAGTGCGGCGCTGAACTCTGAGTGACCCTTTGCTGCCGTCCTGCGTCAGTTCAGAATCCAGTTTTCTGTATTCATGTAGACAAAGGTCAACAGAAGACAAGGTCCCTGCTGCAGCTCTTATATGTGTTAGCAGTACAGCGTGTACAGAAAGTCTCAACCAAAACAAGGAAACGATGCCAACAACGTGACCCCACACGCAACAGCCGCTTGGAACCACATCCTCTGCCGGATGCACTCCTTACAAATTAGCAAAGACTGAAAGGGGCACATGCAGGTGTACGAGGTGAACTGTCCGTCAGTAGAGGGCCAGGATATAGATCTGCCACTGGCCTGCGGGTCGCAACAAGATTCAAGAAGCACTGACACAGATCAGCCTGTACAGGGAGGACCAACTCAGAAGGTTCACAGGACGGGTTTCTACAGCGCCAGTCCTCCCGCATGCTACGGTTATAAAACCAGTCACGACTGGAAGACGCCCAGCTGAAGAAGAACCTTGTTCACCACGTAGCATTGTAGCGTTAGCTGTTTACTGAGCGAGTGTGAAGATGGAAGATAGATAGATAGATATTGGTAGATGGTAGATATTCTGACAGGTGAGTCCCACTCCAGATATACGCATGTTAAGGTTGGGGGTTAAAATCCAAAAGGACTATTGACCCCACGTCCGCCCACACAGGCCGACGGGCTCCAACGTGCTGTCCTGATGAACCCGCCGATAAACAGCCTCGAATGAAACATCATTCTTCTTTGTGTTGGAGCCGTCGGGGACCATTCACCCCTTTGCATTGTGGGACACAGCAGGTGAGATAGACTGGTCCGATGCATGCTACATGCTACATGCTACAAGCATCACAAACATCCTGAATAAAAAACACCATGTGACTGATGCTATGAGTTACTTTATTTCTCACAGTTTGAAATATTTATCATTTAGTTTGTTGGAAATCAAGCTGTTAAAATGTAAAACTAGTATTAATGTATATGTATTTAAGGGTGTGTGTGTGTGTGTGTGCGTGCGTGTGTGTGTAGCACGACCATCACATGACAGGATGTAAAGGACGAGAGGTGAACATCCTCTACATGGTCGTGTGCTGAGTGCTGTGGTCGTTGTTGCCCTATTGGTCAAACTACAGGATGATAAGATAAAGCAGAGCAGTTGTTGCCCACAGGGATTATAACAGGAAGGTAAATCTGGTTAGTGATCACTGCACAGTATAGTATATATATATATATATATATATATATGTGCGTGTGTGTGTGTGTGGGGTACCAGGTGTTAGCCAGTCTCTCCTCTACAGGCTACATATGGAGCGACTCTTGCTTGCAAGCAATAAAGAATTTGAAGGATCTCGAGCTGAAGGTTTTTAGAATCCCACGAGTTGTTCAGGTGAACATCACGCCTTCGTCTTCAGAGCAGAAACCTGCAGAGACAAACACGTCAGTTCTGTGTTTAATCATCGTTTCATGATGGTGGAAACCAGAAGCACCTTTTTTCGGGTCGTGGAAGAAGTCCGGCTCCCTGGAAAAGCCGAGGCAGCTCGCCTGACGCTTGAAATGTTCCAGGTCCGTGTCCTTCAGAGTCGCCTCTTTGGCTGGAAAACAAAATCAAAAATGGATGAATGTAGGGGATTTAAAACGAGTGGTTTTCTCCGTCGGCCTCGTTCCTTCCTACCCATCAGGTAAAGAGCGCGAGTGGTGACCTCCTCCTCCTCTTTAACGGGGCTGTTGGCTTTTATTAAGTCCCGGAACTTGTTGAGGTCTCTGGCGGTGATGTTCATGCTGAAGACCAGACAGCCGTCGCAGCTCGGCAGCAGGTGGATCACAGAGTCCACGGAGGCGACTGAGGACAGAAACATTCAAACAATCGTCTCCTGAAACAGATTCATTCAGAAGAACGTGTTCGCTGAAGCCGTGCTGCGCTGCAGGGAGCTAAATGCTAACAGCATGCTAACATGCTGATGCTTAGCAGGTATAATGTTCACCATCTTAGCTTAGTGTGTTAGCATGCTAACATTAGCTACTTAGCAGGGAACACAGAGTGCAGCTGAGGCTGATGGGAGCTGTAGTTCTGCAGGTGTTTGGATGCATGAACATGTCGACCTGATGGTGGCGCTACATGAAGAGTCAGATAAACGCTTGTAAAACTGACTGAATTTATGTCCAACACTTGTTTATTTTAGTTTATTGCTGAAGCTTTAAATAAGAAATAAAGCGTCTGGACGCAGCAGCGGTTGAATGTTTGGTTCTTCGTCGTGTCGGTCATGAAATCCTGAACCCTGCTGTTAAAGTGTGGCCGTCGATGGTCGTGTTGACTGTTGAGACAAAGCAGGTTCCATTTCTGGTTGAAAACACAGAAGAAGAGGAGAGTTCAACTTCTAACAGCTGTTTGTGGATCAGTGTGGGTGTATTGATGAAGACTGATGAAGATCCAAGAAGGCATTATATGATATGATGCTGTTGCAGTGTTTTCATCTCACAGCTTGTTCTTCTTGGACATCACAACTTCGTTGGGGCTGAACGGTGACGGAGTGACCTTCACCCAGGAGCTCTCGGTGGAGTTCAGGACGGCGTTGAAGACGTCACTGTCGGTGAAACCCATGATGACGTTCGTCCTGCCGTACATCTGCACACAAACACAGCAGACAGCGTCCACTAATGAAGAATCAGCCGTCCGGTTGGGTCAGAATCGTGTTTCACAGGCAGAAGGACCACAAATATAAAGAGACACAACCAGAACTGGGAACCTGAACCTGCCGAGAGCAGGAAGTAAAGGGTTCTGGGTGTTCGGGGTCACTGACCCAGTTAGGCTTTCTGACCGACGAGGGTCAGATTTAAGACTTAGTTTTGTCTTTGCTTGACTAAATGATAATAACTTCACAGCGTTAGCTTCAGGATCTACAAGACGACAGTGAAGGTAGTTGAACTCTATTAACCTTCAGTCCGGCAACATGAAGAACCTTTTTATCTGTTTCCCAACCTGATGGCATCTGGACAGGAAACGGGTTAAAACTTTGGACTCCTGGGATTTTTAAATGAAAAGCTGCGTATTTATCGTGAAGAGAAACGTTTACTTAGCTCGCACTCGAACATAATGCTAATGCTAATACCTGAGATGAGGATAAGTTTCCCCAGAAGCTGCATACTGCCTCAATGCTAATGCTAATGCTATGTTTAGGAAGAGGGCTTACCATGGAGGGGTCGGCCAGAGACAAAGGAGTGACCAGGGGTCGACATTGTTCAGGCGTCAGAGCCGAGCTGCTCAGAAACAGCCCGACCAGCAGGAGGCAGCGCAGAGTCATGGAGCTGCAGCGGGAAACAACGCGGAGACGTGACTGACAGAAGTCAACAAGGAAACACCGCCAGCGTCTGTGAGCAGGGTCAAAGGTGCACGTGGAGTTTCATGGAAACACCGTTTCATTTCCAGACTTGTTGATTTGGCCTTGGCCCCCCCACACAACTCAAATACCCAGTGTTTGAGAGTTTACATCACAGTTCAACTGAGACGCAGCTGCTAGCTGCATTAGCATCGTGGCTCCAGCTGCTGCGTTCAAGTCATGGTTCACATTTTAAATGCATCGCTCAGATGTTTCCTGTACAAACCACTGATTCACCATCCACTGAAAACCAGCTCACACTACGTCCAAGCAACACGGCCTCCGGTGTGGCTGCAGTTTCAGGTTGAGCTGAACTCCTTTAAATCCTAGTTTCATTTGCAGCAAAGCATCATGGACGTCCTGCGGCGCCCCGTTGAGTCCTTGAGTCCACGGCTTGTTCAGGCTGCACTGTTGTGATTTTTATCTTTTCATTATAAAGTCCTGAGACCAGACCAGGTCCTCAGACCCTCGTCAGGTCCGGGTCCAGCTTCACTTCCTGTCTGCAGTGCGAGCTGGTGAACAGCAGAGGGAACCCACAGATCCGTCTGGAGCTTCATCTTCAATAAAACTCTCCAGAGATGTTTTATTCATCGTTTAACATCTTGTGAATATAAAATACACATTTCTCTTTTAATAAAGACGACTCACGTGATGAAGATGATCTTTGGTCTCGTCTTCGTCTCTGTGGAAATAAAGCAGGACTTGAAGGTGTAGATAAACTCCGACACACGAACGTCTCGTCTGTTCCAACGATTCATTAATGTGTTGTTCATCAATAAACAGATAAACTGATGACTGGTTTATGATCCAGCTGTTAAACTGAGGTTTAATCCTAATAAAAATATACTGTTATAAAAAGATATTAATTTTCTATTTGTCATGAAATGAAAACATTCAGCCTCCAAATCCTCATGGAAACCACGTCACTGTGAAATACACATGTACACAATACAGCCTGTCTGTCTGTTTGTCAGCCTGTCTGCCTGCCTGTCAGTCAGCCTGTCTGTCAGTCTGTCAGCCTGTCTGTCAGCCTGCCTGTGTGTCTGCCTGCCTGTCAGTCTGTCTGTCAGCCTGCCTGTCTGTCAGTCTGTCTGCCTGCCTGTCTGTCAGCCTGTCTGTCAGCCTGTCTGTCTGCCTGTCTGTCAGCCTGCCTGTGTGTCTGTCAGTCTGTCAGCCTGCCTGTCTGTCAGTCTGTCTGCCTGTCTGTCTGTCTGTCAGCCTGCCTGTCAGCCTGTCTGTCAGCCTGCCTGTGTGTCTGCCTGCCTGTCAGCCTGCCTGTCTGTCAGTCTGTCTGCCTGCCTGCCTGCCTGTCTGTCAGCCTGCCTGTCTGTACACAGTAAACTCCTTCTCATCAACTGATCAAACACGTCACAGCAGATCTACATTATTGATCCTCGGCCCGCGAGCGGAGAGGCGTTCAGGTACGTCACGGAGAAACCGGAGTTTCACCTCGTTCAGCCTCCAACAACATCACGCAGCTAACATGCTAACCGCTAGTTAGCAGGACATGCTAACGCTGGAGCAGGTTGAATGTACCTGAATCCACGCAGGCGCAGCAGAGCTGCAGGTGTTCAGCTTCTTTTATCAGAACGTAACGGTTCAAACGGGTCTTTAATTTGTTCTGCAGGAGGAAGATGAGGAGGAGGAAGAGGAGGAGCTTCACCTCTTCAGTCCTGTTTGTTCTGCAGGAGCAGGAGGAGGAGGAAGAAGAGGAAGAGAAGAGAGGAAGGACAGGAGATAAGGAGATAGTGAAGGAGATAAGGAGCAGCAGCCTGACTAAACGTCTCCACCCGTCTCTCAGGGAGCTGCTGATTGGTGCGTTTTGTTCCCATCCAACAGATCCAGGCTAGCAGTTTCCCCCTGCTTCCAGTCTTTGTGCTAAGCTAAGCTAAGCTAAGCAGCTTCTTATGTACAGGAGAGGGGGGTTAGGGTGGAGTTTGGTGCTTCACCTGCTGGGGTTTGGTTTGTCAGCCTTCATGTGTGGTGACTCACGTGTGCAGATTATTATGGGATACAGGAATATATTAGATTAGTCCACAGAGTGAGGAGCAGCAGCTTAATGTCAAACTCACCTGTCGAGCTGCTGCTCTCCCCGACCACAAGAGGTCGCCGCACATACGAAGGTAAATGATATGTAAATATGAAGCAGGTTTGATCCAGAAGGAAGTTTTATTTCTTTACAAAACACGAGTCATAAAAGAGCTCAGAAGAGACACGATGACTTTCAACCACGTCTGCACATCTGCACTGTAAAAAACACCAGCGAGCCAGGGAATCTGCATAACATATACACTGTAAAAACCTGGGTGTGATGCCTGAAACAAACATATTCTGCTTAATTCACTGCACAGTGAGAAGAAAACTGTTTAAAACTGAAACAACTACATTTAATTATTCGTACAATTTTTAAATCATTCCAGAAGTGGCAACAAGCAGAGCTCTGGATCCGAGCGAGTGCTACCTGAACACGCGGCTGGGTCGCACCTGAACACATCACTGACGATGTGTTCAGGTGCGTCAGAAGAAGAATTACAGGAACGCTTCCTTGTTCAAACCGACCTGGTGTTTTTCTGTTGGGTTTGTTTGTGAGTGCAGAGACAGAAAAGAAATAAAAACGTGTCCATGAAGCACCTACATGAGTTCTTTATCAAAACTAAAACCTTTGCTTTGATAAAATACATATTTAAAATACAGGTTTAAGAAGTTTCGTCACCAGAGAATAAAAACACAGCAGAGAGAAACGTTGAAACTTACACTCGTATGTTTTTAACTTTTTCAAAGCCACAAAACAGAAAGAGCATCGAAAACATCATGTAGGCGTCAAACAAGACTTCACGGTTTCAGGTCACGACAGGAAGTCAAAGAAAAATCCACCCAATCAAAACACACGCACATAAAAACACAAGTAGTGATGAACTGGACACAAACAGGCCAACAAGGTTCTTGCATACGTCTTAAAGGAACCCACAGGCTGTAGAAAAAGATGGCCGACGTGGCAGAAACAGGAAGCCAGAACACCTGCAGCGCCCCCTGGTGGCCGGCTGCAGTACAGGTGATAAGCCCCGCCCCCTCCACGTTAGCAGGTGAAACACGTCAAATAAAATGTTTCGGTCGTGTTTAGTTCTTTTCACGCTGTTTGTTTTGCTGTGACAGCGGTGAGTGTGCTGTGATTGGTTCAGGCGGGTGTGTGGGCGGGGCCTCAGACTCCACATGACGTCACCAGAACAAGATGGCGGCGCGTTGTGGCTTCATGTTTGTACACAGGCAGGAAGTGGAGACGCGTCGGCCATCTTTATATTGACACCCATCAGCTGATCATAATAAAAAAGACATTTCATTCATCCACGTAGTCATTCTGCATCTTGTTTTTTATTTGTAGTCATTTTATCCCCGACCCCCCCCGACCCCTGACCCCCGACCCCCCCACGATCAGTGATCCACTTTGCCTTCAGCTACAGTGAAGAAGCAGCAGCACGAACACGACAACAGAAACATGGCGACTCCTTAAAGGGTAAAAACAGCAGCTGCTTCTGCTCCAGTAAACAGGCTTAGTGTAAGGCAAGGAGGAAGAGGAGGAGGAGGAGGAGTGGGAGGAAGACAGCATGATGAAGAGGATGAGTAAGCAGAGGGAGGCGGACAGGCGAGGAGGAGGAGGCAGAATTAAAGGGATCAGACGAAGGCTCAGACAACCTGAACAGAAACATTTCACATTATTTCTTCCTCAGGAAACAAACTACGGAAAGTCAGAGAGGACATTTATTAATAAAACAGATGAAACGCAGAAATGCAACGTCACTTATTAACATTAAACTAGAATCGAACTTTTCCAGTTCTGATGTCCGTGATGTTCGTATGTCGTGTGGAGAATGAGACACTGAAGACTTTGTTACGCTGTGACTGAATCTACAAACACAAAATCTCAAAGTGTGATTTAAAGAGCATCAGGCATCAGCGAGGCCGGCCTGCTGCCTTTCTCTACAAAGGCTTAACTGACTCCCTTTTCTTTCTAAAGTCTTCTTCGTCTCTTCGTTGAAGCCGGACGGACCTCCTGCGTTCGCTAAGCAGGTCGTCCTGGTGAAACATTAACACACAGTCATGTGGACGTGCACTAATGGAGCCATTAACGCTCAGAGGAAGTGATCTCCAGCAGCACTTGTACTTAAAATACCTGGCTCACGTTTAAAGAACCTTCACAACCAGGCGACCGTAGAGAACCACGGCCAGCAGCAGCTAACTGGTGTGTTAGCCGTTAGCTCGGCAGCTACATCAGGTCACCTGCTTCATCTCGAGCCTCCAGCATGAACTCTTTGTGAAGATGCACAGATGAACATGACGAGAAACATTAAAGTAACTCACACAGGAAGTCAAGAAGTTCTCCTGCAGCCGATACGTTCAGGTGAGGCCTAAAATAAACCCTCCAGAAAGCAGGTGTGTAGCAGCAGGAAGACACACCTGCTGCAGCACGATGAGTTCAACTCAGAGATAAAGGACGAGTGAGACGTCGTCCTCTGAAGAGAGCTCCTCTATTGTTCAAGCCTGCGAAGCAAAACCAACTTTAAAAAGATGGTGGCGGAGCGAGAGGAAGGTGAAGACAAAGGACGAGAGAGAGAGAGGAAGGGGAGGAGTTTAGAGGCAGGAAGTGAAGTCGGATAGAGGGTTTGTTTCGGCAGTGAGCTGCTGGGAGTGTGACAGTGTGTGTGTGTGTGTGTGCTTACAAGACGTGCACGTGAATACAAAGGCAGTGCTGCAGATGTGGTTAGACTTTAAATTGTGTGTGTGTGTGTGTGTGTGTAAACATAAATTCTTCTATCTTTGTGAGGACGACAGTTTGTTTCTTTAAAGCTGCGTTCAAGAGCAGGAAAATCCAGCGTCAAAACACCAAAACACCGTGACGCACAGCTGTTTTCTGCCTCTGTCCACTTCTGGATAATTGTTCAAATTAAAACATATTGTTTCTGATTAAAGTTAACTTCCAACAGGTGACCCCCAGGTGGGCAGAGCCTCTGGGCGGGACAGGAAGCAGCTGCTTTTTGGGCATTTTTAAAAATCCAATGTAAACAAGCTTTTATTAGTGTGAACAACAAACAGCCTTTGTGGCACATTTTGTTTTCATGTCTGGACAAAAGGGCGTCTGAGGAGCAAGGAACTCTTTCGTTTCTAATCTGTTTTCTTGCTCCAGAACTTTTATCAGGTCTCAAAAACTGTGACCCAGAAAATCTGACGTGTGACACGAATGTTCAGAAAGAAAAACCCGGGAACTTGTGAAAGTGAAACTCTCTGAAGGCGTCCCGCTGGCCCCGCGTGGGATCCTGAGGGCCACAAATCTTTTATAAGTTCCCCAAAGTGAAGAATCTTAAACCAAAAAAACATCAGATAACATCTCCCCCTCCCTGCAGGAACATTGATAGTTTATCTCTCGGTGTCCCGGCCCGGTGTCGTGTGCACCGTCACCCTGTTTCCAAACAGGAAGTGATTCAGTAAAAAGCCTCTTGATTCTTGATTCTCTGCTTCAGGATGAGGAGGTTTGACAGGAGACCTCCGGCCACGAAGCCCATCAGAGGCTCTGCAGGTCGCTCGAGGGGCTCTGAAATAAAACCAACAGCATCACTGTTAAACTGGAGCAGCAGGACTGGAGCAGCAGGACTGGACCAGCCGGACTGGACCTGCCGGGGCCCCGGGACCTCTGCAGGTCTGTTGTGCACAATATCAGTTTCCCCCTTTCCCTGCATCCTGTGTGTGTGTGTGTGTGTGTGTGTGTTAGTATCTAGCTCGTGATCATGTGACTAAGTGCAGCCTGTTGCACAATAGAAACAACATTAAACTACAGGCATTATTTATAGTGTAAACACAGTGGAGCTGGTGGGAAACAGCACACCGGGAGGTGGATCCTGATTTCTTTTCTGATGTTGAAGTCCAGCGTTTGTTGTTTCAGTTTATCAGACAAATTTAAATACAGAGAACTGAAAATGTTTTCTACATGTTTGGGACTCGTCGTGTCTCTCCGGTCACCTCTTACCTCTTTGCCTCTGAGGCCGGGCGGCTGCGCGGTGAGACGCCCGGCGTTTCAGAAACCAGCTGGCACTGAAAACACCAGTTACTAAGCAACGGCCGGGCTGGCAGGAGGACGGAGGAACCGACTCGTCTCTGCAGATCCAACGCTGCCTCCATGTTCCTGCATTCAACTCTCCGGGGCCGCCGCCTCCTCCTCCTCCTCCTCCTCCTCCTCGGTCAGAAATAACTCCACGCTGCTCACCTGTTTCTCTGAGTGAGTTCTTCAAGTCTGGTAATAAAAGTCAGCGAGTCCATTTTCTCAAAAGGAATCAAAAAGTCAAAAAGAAATAAAAAATGTTGGTCTCCCGTGAGAGACAGTAACCCGAACATGCCGCCTGGCAGGCAGCGTGAAGGACGTAGAAATCCCCTCTCAGGCAAAACATCACAGTTACTTCACTGCTGTTGAATCCTGCAGCAGAGAGGACTTTTCTACAGACTTCACAGGTTAAACATCTGGACAAACATCACACCTCCTGCAGCCTGAGAGCTCTGCATGCAGCTCAAAGGTTGCTTTGAAACTAAACGGATTAGTTGTTTAACTAGTAACTGCGGTTACATTTGTGCATTTAATTTTAGATTTTTAAATAGTGTCCAATCAGTGTTTGTCGTAGTGAGTTCTTTGCCCAGATGTCCTGCCTGCCAGGCAGACTGAGGCGACAATCAGACAGGAAGCAGAACAAACACCAAGTGCACTTTTCTCAAACTGTTGCTTTCTTTTTCCCACCGTCTAATTATAATAATTTGATTTGATCTGAGTGATGGCCGACAACGTGTGGCTATAAAACTACCCATCTGACCATTTTACAACTGGGCTCAGAGTCCGGGTTAAGCTGCTCTTTGAGAACATTAAAGCCATAAACCTCCAATGAAGCTGGAAGTTGTTTCCATCTGTGATGCTTTTAGCCGCATGTTTTGAATGTTTCTGTATGTTTTTGTCGACCTGAACAACGTCTGTTGTCAGGAGATGATCAGCTGATTAACAATTAATCTGTGGGCTGTTTTAGTCCAGTCTTTGGTGTTAAAGTTGAGTCGAAGCTCAAATGTCTGACTTGAGTTAGTCTCTGGCAGAGATGTTGCTAAAGACCAGGTTGTATATGTGGAATCACTTCTTGGAGTTTGATATCTCCGTGCCCTGGAGGCCAACACATTTTTATTTAGTTGCTAATGAGCCAAACCAGCTGCAGAAGGTGAATTTACAAGACTTAGAACAAGTGTTTCCAGATTAGATTGGACCAAAGTGGAATCTCGGGTAGACTTTTACTTGGTACTACTTTGCCATCCTGCTGTCTGCTGGTCTGGTCACTCAACACCGGAGGGGAAATGTGCGCTTGTGTTTCTGCTTCACTTCTCAGTGTGATCGGCGCCTCAGTTTAGCTTGTTGGTTGTCGGGGTTGCTGCCTCTCAGGCTGCCTGTCAGGAAATCCGGTAGTCGAAGGTGTCCTTCTCCATGTAGTCCGTCCAGGTGGAGGACGGCATGCTGCGGTACGGGTCCAGCAGGATCCGGAAACAGCGGACGATCAGCAGGCCCAGGAAGATGAAGAGGATAAGGACGAAGACGAAGGCCGCCCTCTGCTCAAGTGTTAGGAAGGAGACAGACGCCGAGGAGGAAGACGAGGAGGAGGAGGAGGAGGAGACAAAGTCTGATTCAGAAGCAGAGAAGGTGCTGCTGTAGAGGTCGTCGGCCATGTTGGGATGGGGAAGGACTGGTTGGTTTAGAGCAACTGTCCACAGGAGGAGCCTGCAGAGAAAACACAAGTACAACACTGAAATCAAAAATACAAACCAGCTTTGCCTGAAGGCTGGGAGGTTCGTTAAAACTGTTTCATCAGATTCTTTAAAACCTCACAGTTTTCTTTCTCTTCTCACGCCAGCCGTCTGTGGGTGTCACTTGTTTTAAACTCATCGTCCTGGAAAGAAAGAAGCTCTTCTTTTGCTTCCCACGTGGAGATTAAAGCCATGAAACGTTTGCTTTGTTTCAAATCAACAATCAGCAGCTTGTTTCCTGTTTCCCACCATCAGCATTCGTTCCTCGGACCTGAACCAGGAACTCCTGTTCTCTTCTAACTAGAACCGTCCATCAGAAAGTTGTTGTCTCGCGCATATAAAGCAGCACAGAGCATCTGATATCTGTTATACATCCGTCTATCTATCAATAAATCATCTGTCTATCAATATATCCATCTATATCTACCCATCTATCTCTCTATTGATCTATCTACCTATCAATATATCTGTGTATGGATTGATCTCACTGATGAAACGAGAGCTCGGAGCTATGACCTGTAACGCAGGACGAGACCTGATGTGAACTTCTGTTAAAGGTTGATGTCAGAAACTGCTTCTGCAGAGATGCTTCTTCTTCATCATCATCTCCTTCTTCTTCTTCATCTTCATCACCCTGGAGGCGTCCAGCCTTCAGATGTCAGCGAGCATGTTTCCTTGTTCTCTGCGTGACCTTCAGGGGCATCATGATGATCCGCTTCCCGCCGTGGAGGATTTGCTGAGTCTGCAGTTAAACTCTTTCTTCTTCCACGTTTGTATTCAGTTCATCTTCATCGACGTCGTGCAGCAGAAACGTTATGTTTCCGGAGAGAAACGAGTCCCTTCACGCGGTTCGTCTTCACAGGTTCACGAAACATCTGAAGGCGCCTGGTGGTCGTAGAGGATGTGCTGCTGTAATGCAGAGCGACTGTAGGCTGCTGCTCTGAACGTGTGTGTTATTAGATTTGATGGAAAACACTCCGAGGTGTCGCTCACTATTACAAGTCATCACAGCGTGACGGCCGGAGCCTTTGAAGAGCCGTCGCCGTCAAATCAAAGAAACGTCGAAAACGTTGCGGTCAGAGCTTCGTCGCTGAACTCAAAGCATCCAATAAAACCCCTGAAGAGAGTTCCTGCCAGCGTTTATATAAAATAATGTCAATAATATATAAGTTATATATAAGTCTGTACTCTGACACAGGAGCTCCGCTTCCTCCATGTTGGACTCAAACATCAGTTGTTGGTCAACGTCAAGTCACGTGTCCACGAGCAGGTCGACTGCTCGCCGCAAAACGTTGGTGACACAGAACCAAAAGCTCCAGGACACACCAGTAAGTGGACCTTGAGTTCAGACTGTTTTGTTCTTCCTAAGGAAAACCTTTGTGTGTGTGTGTGTGTTACTGTGTGTGTGTTACTGTGTGAGTGTGTGTGTTACTGTGTGTGTGTGTGTGTGTTACTGTGTGTGTGTTACTGTGAGTATGTGTGTGTGCTACTGTGTGTGTGTTACTGTGTGAGTGTGTGTGTTACTGTGTGTGTGAGTGAGTGTGTGTGTGTGTGTGTTACTGTGTGAGTGTGTGTGTTACTGTGTGTAAGTGAGTGTGTGTGTGTGTTACTGTGTGAGTGTGTGAGTGTGTGTGTGTGAGTGTGTGTGTTACTGTGTGAGTGAGTGTGTTACTGTGTGTGTGTGTTACTGTGTGTGTGTGTGTGAGTGTGTGTGTGTTACTGTGTGTGTGAGTGAGTGTGTGTGTGTTACTGTGTGAGTGAGTGTGTGTGTGTGTTACTGTGTGAGTGTGTGTGTGTGTGTGTTACTGTGAGTATGTGTGTGTGTGTGTGTGTGTGTGTGTGTGTGAAAACATGTATATACACCCTCCTCACTGACTTTATAACTGCAGCATTAGGATGTTTCTCTACGAGTCACCTGATGCTGTCATAGGTTAATTAGCATTAGAAACACACTGATGTGTGCGTGTCTCTGTGTTTGTGCACGTGTGTGTGGTGTGTGTGTGTGTGCAGCTGAAAGCTGCTCGGATTTGTCAGCAGACTCTGTGGGAGTCGACATGTGAACTCGGCTCCTCTGTGTTTCTGACAAATGAGGGCTGAGTTTTGTCTCTGTGTGTGTGTCTGTGTGTGTCTCTCTGTGTGTGTGTGTGTGTGTGTGTCTCTCTGTGTGTGTGTCTGTGTGTGTCTCTGTGTGTGTGTGTGTGTGTGTCTCTCTGTGTGTGTGTGTGTCTGTGTGTGTCTCTCTGTGTGTGTGTGTGTGTCTCTCTGTGTGTGTGTGTCTGTGTGTGTGTGTGTGTGTCTGTGTGTGTGTTATAATGCAGCAGTTTATGAGGTGCTCTTTTTGTCACCGAACATTATTATGGAAATGTGATCAATAGTATGAATTACTTGTGAGATTACATATATTTAACATTATATTACCTGTCCACATGTAATTATATACATCACATTACATTTCATTACATCACATTCAGCAGACGCTTTTATCCAGAGCCACTTCCAGATCAGAGCTTTACATAAAGTGCATAGAACCATGATGGAAACAACAAGACGTCTCATCAAACTTGTAAGAGATGA
>JAVQJL010091476.1:0-18662 GCA_036024295.1 Nannoperca obscura
TAAAAATTTTTAAATTTTTTTAATTTACAGATTTAAATTTTAATGGGTTCAATTTTTTTTAACCCCCCCCCCCCCCCCCCCACACACACACACTTCTGGTTCACTCATATTCAAACTAATAGGCTGCCTTAACATTTTCATACATTTACATTGTAGGGGTTTCTACTCAAATCTGAGATCCTCGTAAAGTTTGGAGCAACAAAAAATGAATTAACATGACAAGAAGTTCGTGCTGTTATAACATTATTAGTGTTACGAGTTGGTGTAATGGTGCTGGGAGCAGCAACAGAGTAAAAGCTTTGATGGACTAATGAAGGGTAGACTGACATAAGAATGAGCAAGTAATGAGGTAGGTATTAGTAATGTGCCTTTTTAGCCATGCTAGCGGCATGGTGATAGAGATGGCAATGTCACTCAGTCAGTTTATTGGTCCAGACAAATGTCTTGACAAATGTTTGCTACAGAAATTCACGTTCCCCTCAGGATAAAATGCAGTAACTTTGATGATCCCTTGACTTTTCATCTAGTGCCATTATTTGGTCAAAATGTACATTTAATTTGTCCAATACCTAGTATTTAGCTCATAGTACTAATGTGTTGAAGTACAATCTCACAGAGCTGCAGACACATAGGGGGATATTTACAATTTCTTTTAGATGCTACACAGTCAACTTATTGAGTGAAGGACATTACTGAGAATGTTATTTTTCACGACTTCACCTATATGTTGCCTTCAGACTCCTCCAGCTAACTTGAAATGTTTCACAGCATCTCCAGTCCTGTGTATTTTAATACAGTTTTTTATGTGTTTACAGAAATAATCTCGTCATCGACGTTTGAAAGTTTTACAAAAAATCTCCCACACTGATTTTTCAGTGGCTTTTTGTTGAGGTGACAACATCAGACTATTTGACTAATATTGCCTCACATATAGCCAACATGTCAAAACAGCCCAACATCAAATCTTATTTAATGGCACTTCTAGCAACTCAAATGAACTGCGGCTGCACTCATTTACACCTGCAGTCTTAGAGAATACCTTGAACAGTAATTTACAAGGCTGAGTAAATATCCCCCAAAGTCTGGTTTTCCTATTTCCAACTTTACAGAGTCTAAAAGACAAATAGTCTGCACTCCAGGTTCAGCTGTGTAGGACAAACTGCCTAACAGATAGTAATAAATCTCAGGAATGGAGATGTTTTGTTGGTTTGCTTTTCATGACCCGCACAGCTTGCAGAGATTCCTCCTCAGAGACAAAGTGAAAATATGAGAAAATGTTTCGTTTCCTGAGTTGTGTACAGGCAGAGGAGGGTAGTGAGTAGAAAGCCCAAAAGGGAGCGGCATATTGTAGGAAGAGATAACTGCGTGGATTCAGAGCACTTTGATCCCCTCTCCTCGCAGAGGCTGAATCTCCTCAGATTTATAACTCTGTTCACGCTAAATAGGTCTACTTTGTACTGCTTCTCTGTCTGCATACAAATGCCATGCAAGGAGGGGATTTGGCTTTTAAAGACAACTCAGTTCTCTGAACTAGTACAGGCGAAATGAAATGTTCTACTTCAGCTCAGAAATAAAATGTTACTCGTGCAAACATTGTAGTGCATATCTTTCAACCTTTGAGGAGATGAAAGGAATGTGTTTGCATTGCCCGACTGTAGATTCGATTTTTAATGGATTTTTTGTTTTCTGTTATTAACTATATGCTGGTCAATGATGAGCAAAATCATAAAGTCCAAGCAGCAGAGGAATCTCCAAGTGTTTGCTGCAGTGCTGCTTTTTTACTAAAACCTCACCACTCCTATTTGTTTTAACTCCTCATCAAGAAATCCCCAACAAGCTCTGTTCTATAGTTTGTAAAATGCATTTCATGTATGTGAAAATAAGGCTGTTTATGTAAAGCTGCCTTTTGAAATGTAAGCCTTTCATCCAACAAGAGTGGTATGCATCTCCCCTGGAGACAAACACTAAGTGATGTGAATATGACTCATTACTGCCATAGAGAATGGCTCTACTGAAGGACAGGGCTGCCACTATCTGGATCAGTATAACTTTAAATTCTGCTGCTGTTTTTACCCCAGATTCTTCTGCAGTGTGATCCATCACAACTGTTCGTAGCAGTATGTAATACCTGAAATTTACTTTAAAAGCCAAAGCTATATATATACATTCAACATTCAAACTCTTATTGCAAATTTGTATGAACTCTTAACTAAAACTAGAAATGAAGAAGTGTAGAAATGCTGCGTTGTAAGCCTGTCTGCAAAACTGCTGCTATCTCTCTTTCTTACAGTCTCTTTCTTACTGTGTGTGTGTGTGTGTGTGTGTGTGTGTGTGTGTCCTCTGACTAACCAGCTATATGGCTGCCATTATAAAATGTGGCATGTGTACTGTCTCCTTGACTTGATGATGATAAATCAAGACCATCAGGCTTGGATGATTCATACCCTGGTGTACTGATGATTCCCTCCAAAAATGTTCTTCTCAGACATCAATGTCAAAAAAATTGTAAGGCTTCAGGAAAAAGCAGCAATTCTCTCTGAGTGGTTTTTAGTGTGTTCTCGTTGCTTAGCACTGTGTGTCCAAAGCTCACAAATTCATCTCTGTGCAGCAAAATAAGGCACATTTTCTCTTGCTGACGCTTTAACCTATAATATAGAGAAGCGAGGGCCTTTTCACAGAGTTTAAAGTGTCCTTTACGCAGCAGGTGCCACACCGAGTCGACACCATCTGCCTCTTGGCGATGGCTATGAGCCCCGCCTTCTGAACCGAGCTGAACCCTCAATCAAAGCACAGAGGGGTGTTAAACAGTATGGCTCTAATGATGCACTAAATGGGAGGAAAAGGTTTCATTCCTTTATGTGCCTGCTGGGTTATCTGTGAGACTGGAAAGCCAGCCGGCAATAACACAGCCTGTTATGAATGCGGAGTCTGCCATCTTGTATTGAGCATAAATACTTTAGGTAAAACTGGTGGGCTGCTAGACAAATGGCCGCGACACTCTGGCGTAAAAGCAGTAAGAAAATTAAATCATAGTGATTACACTTCGCTGGAGGAGAATACTGTACAGAGAGATCGTGGTGATGATGATAAATGATCTTTGCTTAGGTGTTGTAATCATGCCCCTTTATTTGCAGAAAATGATTTCTTTCCTTCCGCTTCTCATTTCCTCTTCACTCTCAAATTTTGGGCATCTTTTAAGTCTAACTGGTATTTTTAGACCTGGGCTCTTTTTTTTTTTTTTGCACAAATGTTGGAGTCTAAATGACCAATAGTTTATAGTAAATTTGTCCAGTAGATACTTTATTTATTGCTGTTGCTATTGCAAAGTGAGATAGAGGAGTACCAAATAGCCATATTCCTCTTTTATCTCTGTTGACCTTTAAACTGATTTAACTTTGCTAATGTCGATAACATGCTTTTGAGAAGCCAAGTCTGGGCACGCTTTGCATTTTGGATCAGCACTGCAAATAGCACAGGCGCAGTTACTGGTGTCATGAAGGTGGGCCATTTGAATAATTGCTTCGTAAGGTCAGTACAGGATTCTCAGATCATCGGTGAGATCATATTGTGATCACCTGTTGTAGAGTGATGCTGATTACATACATACCATATTATTGTATTCTATTAAATGGAGATTTGTGAAATAATTTATTTCTAGTGGCGAAATTAGCTGTTAGGTACCTCTTCTTCTAAAGTTAGGACTTATGTATGGGAGAGGCTGTTATTTCTGCAAAAGGAGGATCTACTAAATCTTGATGTAATTTTTCTGTTGGGGTGCCCAAATTTATGCACCTGCCTACTTTTGTTTAAGTCATTATTGCACACTTTCTGTAAATCCTATAAACTTCATTTCACTTCTCAAATATCACTGTTTGTCTGCTATATGACATATTTAACTGAAATTGCTGATCCGAACAACCAATGATTTATAAAGCAAAATCTTGAAAATGATCAGGGGTGCCCAAACTTTTGCATGCCACTGTATGCAAATTGTAATTATACACCAGTGGTTTTACACAGACACACACGCACAATTCCTGATGACAATGTTGTTTTGAGGCTAATGGCGTGTGTAAACGGTTGCTTTGAAGCTGATGGTCCTGACATAACTTGGAGTGAAATGAGCTGGGACCTTGGCAGACGGAGGAGCACCAGGCAAAAAAAAAAAATCTGTTTTTTATTCTTTGTCTCTGTCATGGTTTTATTTCATTTTCATCTTTTTCTCCCATATTTTGCACTCTTAAAAGGGAGGTCTACATTCTTGAGTTATTAAAATACGTTGCCTACAGAATCACTTTTTTTCTCTCCCTCTTTCACAATTTATAAAGACCTACATACTTGAGGTATTAAATCAATGTTATTTATAAAATCAATCTTCCTCTCTTCACTTTTGTCTCACTTGCTATTTGTTTTTGCTTCCCTCCCCTTTCAGCTTAGATTTTTTTTATTGACTCTCTTGGGACTTGTTCTCTTCAGCTCTTTATCACCTCTCTTTCTTTCGTCTTATCTTGTCTCGTTGCCTCCATTTCCAATTCTCCAGAGAGCCTGGCAGATTGTTTCAGTGCATGAGATAATCAGTCTGCAGTCATTTTGTCAGCTTTTCTCTCTCTTCTCCTCTCCTCTGTGTCTGCTGGAGCTGTATTGATGTGGAAAAATGCTTCGTCTTTGCAGTCGGACATTGTTCACTAAAGCCTCAGACTCTTGAGTCTGACAAACTGAGCAACTAAACAAAAACACGTTTTTACTGTGAAAATTATTCTATTGATTATCTGTTATGAGCTGTGTTTCTTTGTCTGTACATCCCGTGTACAGCTAGACATTTTTAGTTTACACTAGATTTTGTGGCGATCATTTCAGGAAAAGTGCACACTCTGAAAATAAAACAAGCTGTAGCTCCACAACATCTCATCTGAACATGCTTTATTCCTGATGTAAATTGAAAGGATACTAATGTAGTCTGTGCAAGCTGTCACACAATCATGTTTATGTGCAAATGTCATTCTGAAGAATCCATTAATCTTTTCTTTCAGAAATATTTACATCTTAGGGTACTCTCATACATGATCCCTGTATGTGTTGTGCCAGTTTTATGCCTGCTAATATTTCAGTTTTTGTGTTCAATTCAATTTTATTTATATAGCGCCATATCATAACAAAGTTATCTTAGGGCACTCAATCACATGGAGCCAGTCGAGACCAACTTCCACACACACAAAGACCCAACGTTCCCACCATAAGCAGCACTAGGCGACAATGGCAAGGAAAAACTCCCTTTTAACAGGTAGAAACATCGAGCAGAACCAGGCTCTAGGTTGGCGGTCATCTGCCTCGACCGTATGGGTTGCCATCGTCATTGCCAGATACATGTAAATGTCTCATGGATTCTTTTCAGACAGATGAAGTCTGCAGGACTTCAACTAGACTAAACACAAGATTTCAGGGTTTTAAAAAGAGGTGACCAGGGCCAAGCAAGTGGGTCCACTCCCTCCCGTACAGATCCAACAATGCTGATTTTGAAATCGGAAAATTCTGTCTGAAAGTGCAGCGAGTCCCCTGCCAAGGAATGCCGTGCGCCTTGAAGCGAGCCCATAACATTTGAGAGATTGATGTTACCTGAGAGACATTTATGTCTTTGGTGCATATGTGTGTGTGAGTCTGTCCATTTGCAAACGGGGCGAATTGAACTGAAAATACACTGCAATGTCCACTGCAAAAGTCTTGTAGGTTACTGAAATGCATAGGCTGTAACTTTTAGATGGCTTAAAGTATACCTTTTTTTTTAAATTAAGTTGTTTACAGATGATCCATATGGCAGAAATTACTTACAGCTGAGAGTCACCTTTGATACCTTTTTTTTTTTTAATGAAATAAAAATGCATTTGGCATTGTTTCTTTAGAAAAAATGTAATCTGGACTCATGGCCTACCCATAACAAATATTAAATTCTCTTCCACTGCTTCCTAATGTTTTGTCTGTCTTCATTGTGCGGGCGAAACAGTATGTTAGCCATACGTATCATAAAGATGATCTGTATCTTTTGTTTGTGTGAGTCATCGAAGAGGAAATATGGCCAATAGTTTCACTGTTTTATTGAAGATGTAGCACCTATTATTTAAGAAGATCCCAGGTTTTCCAGAACCCTATATTTTCCTAATGATTTTGTTTCCTTGAACACAAAATATCAGTGGAATTCTGATGAAATTCAACCGGTTGACTGATGGTACCACGTGACGTAATTCTACTACTGTGTGGTTTTACTTGATGCCTACTCTGTTTCTGATATCGCCTGTCTGTGTTCGTGCTTTTCAGGTGGAATGGATACAGCAGCAGGTGGTGAAGAGGAGGATCAAGAGGGATTACAAGCCAGCCCAGCCCCTTTCTCTGACGAGCCCCGCCCACAGCAGCCCAGCCCAGAACAACATATTCTATAATGACGCCAAGTGGAGCAGTATGTGGTACATTGTGAGTACACTGTATACTCATGCAAGAGAATATCACTCCCCTCTGTGTACTGCACTGAAACAAGAACATCACAATTTCCGGCCCAAATAAAGCCCAATATAATTTAGTCCCGTCTATTTTGTCTTAATCTATTCTTCTCAGAGAATTGTGTGCTTTTAGTTGACCACATGTATCCAGTTTGTGGGTCAAAGGTTAGCCGAGGTCATGGCATGAGTCGGATTACTGCACGGTCAGTGGAGCTGAGGGATTTGTGTGTGTGTGTGTGTGTGTGTGTGTGAATGGAAAAGCCATAGTGATGAGATTTTTCATTTCCTCAATTTGAAAAGAGACAATTTAGGGTCAAGGTAAGACATTCTGTGTTTATTCATGTGTATTTATCACAGGAAAGTTCAGAGGTAGAAATGTCTGTCTCTGTGTTCCTGCATTTCAAAACGGTTTCTCATAGATCGTCATTTTCTTGCACGTACTCGTTCACACGCACACACACAAACGCACACCGTGCGTCTGCAGATTTGCAGGCTTATCACAAGTGTTTGCATACACTCTCAGATCATTGCTCTTTTAGTTATGTATTTGTGGGTGCATGTGTGGTTGAGTGTCCTCAGCTCTGTCAATTGTTAACTTCGTATAGATAACGCCTAATACTTTGACCAGAGCTTTTAAACATATTTTTCTAGCTTTAGAACAGAACTCTCTGAACTTGATGTGCGTTTTCAGCTTTACATAGACATGAAAGCTTCCTCTGGTCACTTCTAACAATGTTCTAATAAAAAAAGACTTTGATGAAAACTCAACACAAAAATCTAATCAAATTTTATTTTAGGTTGACAATGTGTTTCCAAATGTCCATTTGGCATGCCAACACACAACAGCTTGTGGCACATGCACTGCATCGGAAAAATATTCACAGTAAAGAATGTTGAATAGCCAACATCGAGCTTAATCTGATTCTTGATAACATAACAAGATATTTCCGCTGTAGCACAATATTGTTGTAAGCAACGTTTACATGTGTTGTTGCTGATTGAAAGCCAGCAGAATAAGAGCTATAATACCTTTTTATAGTGAAGGGGAAGCTAGGAGGGTTGAAAGGAAAGGGTGTAAAATAAAGAAAATAAATTTGCATCTTTCGCTCTCTGATCTCTGAGATATTGGTGAGAGTTTCATCAAGACCATTTAGATTGTTCAATGTGTAAAACACTTACATTTCTATATTTGAATAGTGAAATAAGACAAAGTGTCACACTCTTGTTCATCAACTTCTCTCCCCTCACCTCCTGCGATCATCTCTCCAGCACTGTAACGACGACGTCCATAACTGCCAGTCGGACATGAACATCATGGGGGCTTGGAAGAGGGGCTACACGGGTAAAGACGTGGTGGTGACCATACTAGATGATGGCATCGAGAGGAACCACCCAGACCTCTTTCAGAACTACGTGAGTGTGTATGTATGCGCTTGTAGGGCTGCTATAAGCGACGGTGTGTGTGTGTGTGTGTGCGCGCGTGCGTGCGTGCGTGCGTGCGTGCACGCATGTTGGGGGTCTTCAGTAGTGCTAATCTTTGTATATGTGAGGTTTAGGGAGGTATAGGAATTTGTATATAACATGCAGGAGTAAGTGAGTTTTATATTAATAAATATATATATATATAAAAAAAAAAAATACTATTAATAACATAAAAATCATGGTACAAATTCTAAGTAGTTGTGTGTCTTTTTTGGCACATAAACAATTCATATTACAGAAGTAATCAACTAGATTGTGATACTGTAATTTTGATAAGATAATCATGTGTCATGATTACATTTCGAAAGGAAAGCTTCCTGAAACCGCTGTGTGTACAGGTTTATTTGTCTGTGGTTACATACTTTATGTGCATGCCGAGGTATGTCTACCTCAGACCAAGGCCAGATAGTTAGAACAACGTCTTGGCCTGAAGCAGCAGGTAAGGCCATCAATCAACTGTGCAGATAAAATGATTCACACTCCGTTAAACAGTGCCTGCGCTGCTGTTATTAGCTACTCTTAATGCCTGGATTTGTTTATGCCGAAGGGCGAGCAGCGCTGCAGATTGAGTTCGCTGTGATTGCATTCGATTTACAAAACTGTTGAGTGATGCTAATGTGAACTGTTTGATTGGGTTAGAGAACCTTCTTGGCGTTCCACAGGTTTCTCTCTCTCTCTCACACACACACACACACACACACACACACACACACACACACACAGGGGTAGTGTTGGACCTACTTTTCTAATGAATTTACCTGTTGCATCTAAAGTCAAGGTAGCGTTATCAGAATCCCTCAATTTCATGTCTCCTGATTGGGGGGGGAAACAGTGGGTTGTAATACATAATACAAGCCAGCGTCCTATACAGTTTAGCAGGAAACTTGACTCTCCCCTGGTCATTATTACAACTGTCATTTGGATCTTTGATGTACTTGTTTTGACCTTCGCGTCTCCTCCAGGACCCTCAAGCCAGCTTTGATGTCAATGGCAACGATATGGATCCCATGCCTCGATACGACGCAACCAACGAGAACAAGTAAGAAAAAAAACAACCATTCTAGATCTAATGAGAGAGAGAAGTGTAATTTTAACGGTTACTACAGGGTTCAGGTAAAAATGAGTATGTGGCTTTAGTGTTTTGGTCTCACAAACAGCCAAATGCTGTTCTATGTGTTGTGTCAATGATTGATTTTTAGCAGAAGCTCTGTGCCTCAGTATGTTTGTATTTGCTGAGTCTTGACCTTGTTGTGGGTGCGATGAGTTACATTAGTGTATTTGATTGTGACATTTGTGGGCGGACTGTGGTTTTTCTGTTTGGAAAAATATGTGTGTGTGTGTGTGTAAGAGGGGGAAAAAGAGAATTGCTTGCCAGTTTGGCTTGGTGAGTGATTTTTGGTGTGTGTATGTGTGTTTGGCTGCAGAAGCCCAAGTGCCTTGGCAGTGGCTCAGTCCCTGCTGGTAATGCATTGTCTTAAAGAGACATGAGGCCTACAGATGCTGGTTTCCTTTTAAGGCTGAATTCACAGTTGACTATGATGTTATGTGTGTGGACAAAAATCTGGTTCATCTCTTTCACTTTTCATTTAACTATTCTTCTTTTAACAACAAATTCTCACATGGGATTTGCAAACTGGAAATGATTTAGTTTAATCAAAACATAGCGGTCACGTCTCCCATGGGAGCTGAATCAATTTGAAAGGTTAGTGTGAGCTGGCTGGCAAGTTTAAACTGGTCATCATGCCTGAAAGTCAAGAAGCACACAGTCTAAGATTTCTGAGGAATAACACTAACTTTAGTTACATCTGGCAAACTGCGGATTGTTGTCAAACTTTGTGTTGTATAGCAACAAGAATGACGGAATGTTTGTGGATTTAAATCTGTTGTTGTCTGTGTATAAATGGCATTAACAGCTGTGCTTTGAATGTAAGCAGGAGGGGGAAAAGCCTGTACATTATCACTGCATCAATCTCCTATACAGCTCTCTGTATTTTGGATGCACCAGCATCTGTTGCTTCACCAGTTAAGTTCCTAGTATTTGCTTTAACTATTGTTCACAGATCCTCTTCCCCTACCACCGCAGATTTTAAAGGACTATTTGACAAAAGAAATGTGTCTGAAGTGTGTGTGTCTTATAAAACTAGGAAAGAAATCAGAGCTTTTCATCTTCTTGCAAATTCTTCTCTTAGGGATGAAAATTAGCACCTGCCGCTAGCCTAATGTCGGTAAAATACAATTTCAGAAACAAAATAATGATTTACTGTTGAGTGGCTGGCAAACTTGAACATTCGTTTGTTAGTGGCTGGTAAATGTTCTCATTTTAAGAAGGTTAATTTCCAACTCTTCTTAGCTGTCATTGTTAACACAAATGTAACAAATGGAGCCATAAATCTACCAGATACATTCTCAAAACATTAATCTAGACTGAAATTTGATTTTAAATTTGATTCTAAAATTATAGTAAACCTGATTCACGAAGAACCAAGAAATATATGATTTTTATTTTGAATCAGTGGCAAAAAAGCCCCCAAAAATAAAACATGCACTGTGGCTGTTTTTAGATTTGAGTTTAAGAGGCTGTATCATTTGAAACCTATCAGTTAAAAAGTATGTGTTTGCATTTGAATAATTACTGTGTGTTGTTCCCCACTGACGATTATCCATTGCACAAACGTTATATGGTTCTGGTTGAAACACAGAGAGGTCCCTGAGTGACTGTGACACAGATGTGTAGAAAATGGAAAATACAGGCAAACACAAAGACTGGAAAGACGGCCAGAGAGACGATTTTATGGATTAGTGGAGTGAAGTGAACTGAGTGAAGACTGTTGAAGCGTTTGGAAAGAGGGAGCCAGCAGTTTGGCTCATTAACTGTGACAAAGAGGCCTATTACTGATTTGCAACCATTTAATATGTTATACTTAAACCCAAACAGTTTGATTTATGTTAACTTTTCTGTAAACTTGTGAGGTTATTCTAACTACAGAGGATAAAATGAAGGTTTCCACATCGGTATTATTCACTTACTTACTGAGAGTAGATTAGAAGATGGATACTTCTCCAGTTTAGCTTAGCTAAGGGAATTTCCCTCTTTCTATAGTTTGAGGATTTTTGTTTTAAAATGATATTTTGGGCATAGTGATAGTGGAGAGAGACAGGAAATATGAGGAAAGAGAGAATGACAGATACAGCAAACAGGAATCGAACCGTGGACTCACTCCTCACGGCATTTACGCCCATGTGGTAACTGTTTAGCTGTCGCCTGTAATTTGTGGATACTGGCATCGTTATCCACATGCGACTTTAATACTGTGTAAACATCACAGGAAGGTCATGCTTTTTAATTTAATCAGGTACGAAGAAAGGTCGAAAACCACTCCAAATTTTATGATACGTTTTCGGAACATGCTCAAAACCACTGGGTGCATTTTACTGGGCTTTTTTGTGTATTGCACCAATGTAGAGACAGTGGAGGACTGAATTGCGTGAAATTTTGGGAGAGATTGTGGGTGAGGAAAAGTTAAGTGAGAGATATAGAATTCTTACCTATGAGCATTTATTATTTAATTTAATAGACAGAGGTGAAAGGGGTGACCATTTTTGATGTAGTTGCCAAGCATTGATGTTGCAGTATACACCTTCTCTAACTGACGACAGTGATGCCTCAGTATCTTTTTAAACCTTTCATCATGCTGTTAAGTAAATGTCAACCTGAAATCATCAAGTCACTGTGTAATGGATTTTCCTCAGTCGGAGTGCTTCCCTGGACTTTAAAACGTGCCTGTGTCTTTCCTGGTGGTTTCCATAGCTAGAGGATGGGTTTCCATGGCAGCGGTCAAAGCTGTTTCCGGGGGGTGTTGTGATGCAGATGTTCTCTGCAGGAGGTGTGTGTGTGTGTGTGTGTGTGTGTGAGTGTGTTTGTGCTGATCCAGAATGTGGTGTTTTTGAGGAGGCGTTGGACGCAAACATACTTATGTTTGTTTGCGCTGGTTGCTGACCCGGCCGATTGTCACCACTATGACACACTGTGTGTGTGTGTGTGTGTGTTTTTTAGTTGAGAGTAGTGTGAGTTGTCTAACTTATAACTGATGTTGGACATCGTTTCAGCTATCATTGTGTCTATTTCTGTGTGCTTGGGGAGCACAGCGCTTGCATGCAGCACAAAATGTACAAAATTTCAGAAAGGGTCCAAGCTGTGCCTCTGTTTGTTTGTGTGTGTTTGAGGTACACTAAACATATTTGTCCTGACATCATTACAAATGATGACCTACCTCTTCTTCCGTTCTCTGTCAGGCCTATGCGGAAAAAGTGTTTGCTAGATTTGTAACACATATTACACTTAAACCATTTTGTTTAGGGTTACTTGTACACATTTATCTGTGAAAATGTGTGTTTGCGTGTAAGTGACTTCGCTTTCCCCTTCAAAAGCTGCATGTTTATCTGGTAGTTTGTGTGTGCTGTCCTGCTTGTGTTTACAGGTGGGTTCTAGATTTGTGTAAGACGCTGCTCATTCCCGCTTTTTCCTCAGACACGGGACACGGTGTGCGGGCGAAGTAGCTGCAGCCGCAAACAACTCCCACTGCATTGTGGGAATTGCCTACAATGCCAGAATAGGAGGTGAGTGATTGGTTTTATTTATCTGGCTTCTGAATTCATCAGCAGTTTTTTAGATGTTTCTGTTTATTCAGCAGAAGTATGTTATGACTTGTGTCATAAGTATGTGTAATTACGGCTTGATAATCCTTAATGTACGTATTTGAAATGATGACACAGCCTGAAAGGATACTGACAACTTCTATTGCTCAACATGTCCTCTGTTCCTGGTGTCAAGGCAATGCTTATTTCATCATCCTGTGTAGCATTATTACACCACCCTGGTTTAACTAAAATGTTTTAAGTTTGTCTTTGTGTTCCCTGATTGATCATGTGCTTATGTCCCACACACCATTGTGATGTGAATGACATGGCTTGCATTCTTATGAATGCAACAACTAAAAACCAATATGTGATAGGAGCTTTAATTATACTTACTTTACAGCAGATGATCTGATTAGATTTCAAAGGACCTTGTTGCAGAGATTTCCTCATTAAACAGGAGCAAAATATTTAAATAAAGTGTAACTTCTAATGCTTGAAGATACAGAGTTTGTCTTAATACAACCTGGTATTATATGGGGCAAGCATACTGAGGTGGAAGTACTAATTAATGTATTAATTAATGACTTGATTTTCCTGACAGTGTTTAAATGATTATGGTTATTACGGCAGGTCATAATGAATATAAAACTTCTGCAGTTCTGTAGAAAGATACAAGATAGATTCAACTTTGTTTTGTGCATGTGTTTGTGTATCAGGGGTTCGAATGCTGGATGGAGATGTAACGGATATGGTGGAGGCCAAGTCTCTGAGCCTCCAGCCGCAGCACATTGACATCTACAGCGCCAGCTGGGGGCCTGATGATGATGGAAAGACCGTGGATGGACCAGCGTCTCTGGCCAGGCAGGCCTTTGAGAATGGCATCCGAATGGTGGGCACATGCACGCATGCATACACATTTACATACAGAAATATGAACAAATGAACATGTGAATCATTGCTTAGACTTAGACATTGGTATTCATATGGTGAGAAAAGATAAAAACACACACTCCAAGCAGATGTGTGCGTTTCCCGCTTATATAGTCACACCCCAGAGTCCTCCCTGGCTATCTGTACCTGTGAAGCTCCTCTGGACATTAGAGAGCAGCCCTGGCCTATTAGCATATATTAATTTACATATTCATAGCTTATTTTGCATAATGACAAGCTGGCACTGTGTTGTTGACTGAGTGGAGTGGAAAAGCTATAACAGAGGTTAACGGGTGAAGTAATTTACTGGTCTTGTTTCACTCACACATACATCTACACATTCACAAAGTGTGTTACAACTGGCTTTCTGCCATTTGGTTAAGCAGATGTAGACCTTTGAGGAGGTGAGACAGAAACTGAAAACTTGACTGGAAGGCTGTGACATGTTAGAAAAAAAGAGAAAAGTAGAGTAGAAAAAAAAGGGATGGACAGGTAGGGAGCGTGAGCAGAAGAGAGTCCCCATCGCTCCTGACAGGCTGGCCTTTTAAGGTGATGGAGGCGGGGGAGATATCTGTCCAACTGTTTCAAGCTGGGCATGTGTATGCGCTTGTTTGCCCTCCTGCTTGTGTGTGTGTGTGTGTTGGTGAGAGGCTGAGAGGAGATGGCATGCTTGTGAGTGTAACATGTATCTATGTGACATTGTGAAGAGACAGTTTATCACGGAAAGCTGAGGTGTTAGAGATACCACTGACAGCTGTGGACAGGGTTGTACTCTGGCTTGTGTTGCTGTGTGTATGGAAGGAGTTGTACTTATGTGTGACATGTTTTGTGTTCCCTGGCTTTATTTTGTTATATATGAATATATACCTCTATGTTGAATATACACAATGCTTTTCCTCTAAGTGTTTTATATTAGGCTAATTGTGAGTATCTGAATATTTGGCATTTTTGCTAGATAAATTAATAAATCATTGAAAGTGTTGTTAATTGGCCATTCGTTTGATCATTAAACAATTCCTGCTTTTTCCTTTGCTCTCTTGCGATCTCTTGAAGGTGATTGTTGTCCATCAGTTTCACATTGTTTCACCTCTCTCCCATGTCCTCTCCACTCAGCTTCCTATCCCTTTTTATTTTTTTGTCTCCTCCTTCCTTTTGCTAACTGCTCTTCAAAGCACTCTCCATCGCTCTCATCTGTCAGTGTTTACTCCTGTCTGATCCCCCTCACTCAGAGGGGCTCCTCTCGCTTATCGCTGCCTGACAGAAGGGCCCTTTTGAAGAACTCTATTCCACCCTTTATACCCTTGTATCTGTACGTGTGTGTGTGTGTGTGTGTGTGCACACGCACAAGTGTTTGGGCGTGTGTCTTGACAGTGTGAATCGCAGTGTCAGTCAATTTCATATGACTTTTTCACTGACTCCTGGCTGAACTTTGCCTTCACAACTCGGTTGGTCATCCCCAGTACAGTAACTCCCTCAGTGTGTCTCCACCATGCCCAAGTTTAGATCATTTTCACCTCAATGTTTTATTGAATTTTATGAAAGATATTTGAGACTGAATATTCTATTTGTGTGTTGTGTGAATGAGTGTTTATTTTTTATTTTTTATGTGCTGTGTAACCTCTTCTGGAAATCTAGATTTGAATATTAAACAGCTGCTTGGATGAACATGTAATGGCCCTCAGTTATAACAAATGTCCATATGTGTGCAGTGTTTAGCCAAAACCTGGTAGAATGCAAAACATGCTCATAAATTAATTGTAAAAAAATACAATTGTGTATAAAATTCAAGTATATGCATGTGCTGTGGAAAACAAACTCTTTGCATGCATTTGTTGTGGCTTTATTGCTTTGTTTCCTTTCATATTCGTGTACAATCTGGTCAATTCTATTTTTGATGCTTTATTCTTTATACAGATAATAATCAATGTTTACATAACATTTTCAAAATGAAGTTACAAACTTTACAAATGAAAGACTGAGCGAAACAGCCAGACATATTTGTATCGAAGTGATAAATAATGAAACAAAATAGAACAGGATGAACACACAAGGATGTAACAAAATCAAAATACTGAATGAAAAAACTAATGTCTAGGCAGCTAGATGGCAACAATAGCACACCTTGAATAAAATGAACAAATAAATAAGAGTCAAAGATTAGAAAATGCCCTTGCAGTAAATCTACCTCAATTTATTTAAAATAGGATGTGGCTAGAATAAAAAAATAAACAAAGAGATAATTTAACTTTTTCAACCCATATTTTAACAAATTGTGCAAACAATCTTTCTTCTGAAAATCAATGGAAAAATAAAATCCAAAATCCAAGCATCAGATGGGATGCAATGAAATGTACTATCCACAAAAATCTAATCTCTTTTCTAATTTATCTATCTACTTATCTTAATCTGAATTCTATTGTCAGTCAAACGTGTCTCCTCTGCTGCCATGTCACTGATGTGAGGAGAGAGGAAAATTCACCTCAGTCCATCATGGAAAAAAATGTCAACATCAACAAAGCATGGCATGCAGCAATGCCATCTTTTTAAAGTAAAAACAACACTTCACTATATTCTGCCCAGTTGAAACATAATGATTTCTGAACTTGGATCAAATCACATCAGATCTGTTGCCAGAAACAGACACAGGACTGCTGAGGACTTAGACTTTACTGCCTACTGATCTTTTCCGGCTCTTTCACTGTTGCTGATCTTTATACAGTGATTTCTGCACACTGAGCACAGAGCTTGTTACTCACTTCCTGACAGACATTAAAAGAACATTAAAAAAAATTAAGCCAAAACAAAGTCTGGTGAACAGTAATTAAATGTAAGTACTTAGACAAATCTGCTGCCTCTTACTGTGTCCTCTCTGCATCTTTTCCTGTCAGGGGAGGAAGGGCCGCGGCTCCATCTTCGTGTGGGCTTCAGGCAACGGAGGGCGCAGCAGAGACCACTGCTCCTGCGACGGCTACACCAACTCCATCTACACCATCTCCATCTCCAGCACAGCGGAGAGCGGACGCAAGCCATGGTACCTGGAGGAATGCTCGTCCACACTGACCACCACCTACAGCAGCGGGGAGAACTACGACCGAAAGATTGTAAGGATTGCAGCGTGTGCGGTAGATTTCAGGAACTGCTGCGCGCGCGCACACACACACACACACACACAAACACGCACACACGTAAGCGCATTAGTTCTTGAAAGCAGCACAAGTATCCGTGGCCTAATTTTACTGAAGGGCCATGATTCTTATTCCTTCCTCACTGCTGTCCACATCGCATCTGCGGTGTTTTGTGCTTAATTAATATTTGGACAAGATTTGTGTTTTCCAGCTTTAAACGTGTAATATGTGCCAAAAGGACTTGCTGAGGTAGCCTGCCTGTCCTAGATAACCATACATTTATATTAGATACTGACCATGTTTTGATTTGGAACTTTACTTTTTTTTTTATGAGCACATGCACAGTATATTGTCTGTTAAGACTACAGAATGATGCAGTTTGGCATGAACTTGGCCTTATGTTGATGTGCTTGTGGGTCCAGTGGTGTGGCCTGGTTTGACACAAATCAGCCAAATCACTTCCAAGATCCACTGGGATGGCCTGCGACAGTTGTACTCTGTGAGCTGGCTTGTCTGGCAGTGTCTTGCTAAATTCCTCGTACTCATGCTACAGACGGGCACACACACGAACACTTGCGCATTCTTTACAGTTTCCCTCTGGCTTTGTACACTTACAGTAGAACCTCATATATCTGAATGTCAGTCTAATCTACTTGAGAACATACTGTCCTGTCTATTCAAATGCTATTGGACCACTTTCACTTGTTACTAAACCATTTCAGATTCTGTGTGTGTGTATGTGTGTGTGTGTGTGTTTGTGTGTGGTCAGATAATCCCTCAAACTGTTTGGTCCAGGAAAGGTCCTTTGATGAGGGCTCCGGCTGGAAGTTAGCCAAGCTTTTCTTGGCAGACTGACTGTCAAGCTGCCTGACTAGTTGGCTGTCTAAAGTCCATACAATCAAAACGAACATACAGCGCTTTAACAACATGTTTTACTACCCCTTATTCCTTTTTATTCCTTGTCCTCTGTTTCTCCTTGGGCACTGAATTAAATCCTTGAATTCTTGGAGAAAATGCTGATTTGTGTACTTGCTTGTGAGTCTCTGTGTGTGCTATCTGTAGTGAAGCAGTATATCAAAGCTGGAATGTGAGTTTCAGGTGTGTCTAAATCCTCCTGATCCTCATGACTTCAATCCCTCTCTGTCTGTCTGCCTGTTTGTCTTTCTCCCTCCTTCCCTGTCATCACTGTCACTATTTTCTCATTCTCTTCGTCTAACTCCACCTCTGTCATGGTCTTATCTTCCTCTCCTCCATCTGTTTTCTTATTTTTGACATTTCTTTCCTTTCCTTTCGTCTTTGATTTGACTCTTCCCTCCTCTCCCGTCTCTTCCCGTCCCCCTTTCTCTTTCTTAATTCTTGTAATTCCTTTCCCCTCCCGACTCCGTCTTCACCTCCTTCTCCTCTTCTGTATCTGCAGATCACAACAGACCTGAGACATCGGTGTACAGACAGTCACACAGGGACATCGGCCTCGGCTCCCATGGCTGCTGCAATTATTGCTCTGGCTCTAGAGGCAAAGTAAGATCCACTTAACTTCATCCCTTCACTTCATCCCTTTTCCCCTTGCTTACCTTCTAATGCCCTCTTGTTCTTTGGCCTCATCTATAAGGGGAACACGTGAAGAATTTTCTCATAATACATCATTGTCAAGTCAGCGGCAGAGATGCATTTAAATAAATAAAAGTCAGTAAAGTTGTAGTCAGTTAATCCCAGCAACATTTGTGCAGAGACACACCAAAGACATGCAGGTTGTGGTGTAACGGATCACAAAACTGACGATTTGGATCGGATCACTGATTAGAGTCATGGATTGCGGTATCATTTTTTGGATAATTAAAAAGCGAGACGAATAACTTTGTTTTTCATTTATTATTTATTAAATAACGTAACATAGCTCTCATCACTGACACAGCAGGGGGATGTCTTTTCAAATTATCATAATTTTCTCGTCCACCACCCTTTTTCCGTCAAGATATTTAACGGGGAAGCCAAAATGCAA